>VXBU01005574.1:140388-173621 GCA_013400315.1 Bombycilla garrulus
GGGTCGGCATCTGCTCCCACGCAACCACATGTAGGACCAAAGAACATAGTCTTAAAATGCGCCAGCTTAAGGTTAGACATTAGGAAGAACTTCTTCACAGAAAGGGTGATTAGACAAGGTGAGTCTTCACAGAAAGGGTGAGTAGACTGTCCAGGGAGATGGTAAAGTCACCATCCCTGGAAGTGTTCAAGAAATGACTGGACGTGGCACTTAGTGCCAGTTGACATGGCGGTGTTCGAACACAGCTTGGATTCCAAGATCCCGAAGCTCTTCGCCACCCCGATTCTTTCTGTGATTGTATAAAAATGGCGACGCTCCGCGCGCGTTCCCGGCCAACGGCCGCCATTGGCCGCCCGCCATCACCCGCCCCGGCCCGGCCCCCGCCCCGCCTCCAGCGCGCGGGCACGAGCGCGCACCCTCCCGGGCTTCTCGCGAGATCGGGAGCGGCTCCCGCGCTGGGTTTGAAGCTGCGCGCGCGAGCGTTGTGGCCGTTGCTGGCGCGCGCGCGGGGCCGTGAGGGGTCGGTCCCACGGCCGCTCCTCGGCCATGCGAGCCAGAAAGAAGCTGTTGGAGGTCCGGGAAGCCTTTCAGCTGGCCCAGAAGCCTCACCAAAACCACGCGAAGCTCGTGGTGGCTCTGAAGAGCACTTACGCTCAGGTACAGCTGCCCTCGGGCGGCCCGGCGCGGCGGGAGCTGAGGGCCCCAGCGGCTGCTCCGCTGGTCCCCCGGGGGGTAGGGACCGCCTCCGCAATGTTCCCCTGAAACGAACACCAGTGTGCCTAAGGAGAGCCCGCGACTTAAAAACAAACAAAAAAAACCAAGAAGACCCCACAACCCTCCCCCCAAAAGCCGCAAAACCAGGCCGCTGAACTGCTTTGCACATTTGTCTGCTGCGGACGCGGCGGTGAGAGCTGCTCGCAGGTGTTGGTGGTGCCGCGGGAAGGTATTTGGATACCCGAGATGTGGGTGTGACACAGGGTGTAATGGACGGAATTGATTGTCGTCCTGAAATCTGTCAGCCGTGGAAACCCCGCGGTCGCAATGTGCCTGCTGTGGAGTTACAGCGAAATACTCGCTGAGGAGGGCACGGCAGCGGGTATGCCGCGACTGCTGGCTGTAGCCCTTTAAAAATTTAAATTCAATTGGAAGCTGTCAATTGTAAGCCCATTTATTTTCTTTTTCTGTGATACAGCCGGATAGTTATCTTTTGTTGTGTTTTTTTTTATCCCAGTTGGATGATAAAGGAGATTTTAATGAAAAATTCATCCACTTCCTCAAGTATGCTATGA
Source organism: Bombycilla garrulus (assembly GCA_013400315.1). NCBI lineage: Eukaryota > Metazoa > Chordata > Aves > Passeriformes > Bombycillidae > Bombycilla > Bombycilla garrulus. The sequence goes on from VXBU01005574.1 coordinate 141,678, forward strand.
TAATCTACAGGCGGGAACCAGCAGTGGAACAAATAATCAATTTTGCAGCTAGATTTGTTACCTCATTCTATCAGATGAAGAAAGAAGATGGTAGTGAGGAGGAAGAAGAAGATAATTTACTTCTGAATTATGTGTTTAAATTTCTGCTTAAGGTACAGTTAACATTTATTCTTAAATGTTTAACATAGGAAATGGAAACCTTTTGCAGTGGGGAAAACTTGATGGTACTTGACAATACTTAGAAATTAGAACTTAAAAAGTGAAAGCAAAACAAAGCCAGTGCTTGACAAGTAACACCATCCCCATTCTCCCAACACAAAAAGAATCCACCACATCTCACAATAATGCAACAATTGGATTTCAAAATTTGCGCCTTTGAGAAAACGTGAATGTTCTCCTTTATGGCTGTCAGATATGTCACTGTAGGCTTTGCTATAGGTATATTTATAAGCGTGATATTGGAAGTGTGGTGGAAATTAATTTATACTCTTTGATTCAAAAAAAATACTAAAAGATCTTGTATACAACTGTGGTTGGCATATGTATTATTCCTTTCTGTTTGCTGCAAGTGTTACATAGAAAGGTAAACAGTTCCAATAGCATGAACACACAAATAGAATTACACTTTTCTAAACTATCAATTTGCCATGGGAAGATTATGGATCAGGCCTAAGATAACTAGTTGTAATTGCTGATGTCTTGTTTTTTTTTTCCTAATGTTTTATGGAGGCAGAGCAATAAGTTGGCTAATGCACCACAGGCTGCATGCAGTGGTCAGCATGCTGCTTCCTTTGTGAAGGCACTGCCGATTTTCTAGAGTCACTGATCCAGGCAATGGGCTGTAATTGCTTTTCAGTCCTGTGACTTTTTAATCTTAAAAATAAAACTAAATTGGAAAAGCTTTTGAAACATTGGAGTGCATATTTCATTTATTCTGTAGAGTGTTAGCTACTTAGATGTGCATATTAATAGCCTTGTGTTGGAAATGAAATAAGTGTGATTATAAGGATACCTCTTTTTCTTTCCCTAAGTCTCATGATGCGAGCAGCCATGCAGTTAGGTTTCGAACCTGTCAGCTTGTTAATAAGATTTTGGGAAATATGCCAGAGGATGCTGAGATTGATGATGACTTATTTGATAAAATTAATGAAGCTATGCTGATTAGACTTAAAGATAAATTTCCAAGTGTGAGAATTCAAGCTGTCTTGGCCCTGTCAAGACTTCAAGATCCTAAGGATGAAAACTGCCCTGTTGTTAGTAGTAAGTAATATTGTCCTTTCTCTTTTGTCTAAGAACATTTGTTAATTTACATTACTTTAAAGCTTATTAAAGCTTGTTTTTTGGTTGTTTTTTTTTGGCACTGAGTAAATGAATGTTAGAGAGTATTCTTGTAATAATTTGAAAATGTGAAACTCTGCTAGAGAAGATGGAAGATGCAAGTGTTATGTGTGCTCAAGGGGAAAAGACAACTGTTAGGAGAGATCTGCTTGACAATCATACTGGCCTCAGGCTGCTCTGTGAACTGAATATAGAAGTAGGCTTGTGAAAATGTATTGTAAACGAGAGTGTAGGTGTAATACATGTGTGTTCAGTTCTTGCTCTCTAAGGACCCCTTGGTGCTATTAACTGAATTGGTACAAAACTCTTAGAAGAGTAGAGATGATAGAGAAAAACTGTTGTCTCAAATTATGACAACTTTTCTAGAAGAGAGCAGCTTCTCTGCAACGCAGCTATCTTGATGATGTTTGTGGGTTTCTTTGTGTATTGTGTGATTCTTGACTTAGCTTCTACTTTTGCCTCGAGGTAGACAAAGTGTAGGTTTGCTATGTAAATTGTGCCCTGATTAATCTTTACATGTTGCCTTTTGTGAAGAATTACTTAGTTGGGGTTTTCTGTTAAGGTAGTTTCTTTGAAATTTTATTTTCTAAGCATTGTTTATAGGTTACTTATTTAGGAGCATATAAATTTCATGGTAAATCATTGTCTCATAGAGCAAGATGAATTAGTGTATACTCTGATTAAACTAATTTTATAGTTGCTTTGAATTTTGAATAAGGTTCAAAAATATAATAAAAAAGCATGAGGGATGTGAGGGATTTACTCTTAAGAGTTTTGGTAGGCTTAATGGAGATTGCAATTTTCTATTTATAGGAAAATTTGAGGATCTACTTCAAAGAAAATGAAGAGGTGCAATTAGTGAATAGAAGTCTTAAAGAGCCAATATTTGGATTTTTTTCCCCCCACTAGTAAATGACAAAGTGGTTACTTATGTGTGGGATCTAGAGTAAGAATTTTTGGAGTTATTGACTGAAGACCTTACTTATGATTGAGAACATTATTTCTTTTGGTATCATAGCTCAGCACGTAGTTACTTTAAAGTCTTGGGATTGTGACCCTGGACTGTTTCCTAAATTATCAGCTCTGCAGGGGCATGAGAGGGGTTTTGGTAACAGCTGCTGATTTTTTTTTAAAGTAGTTTCTTTTTTTCTATGTTTCAAACTCATGTGAAAGCATTATTATGACTATTTTATTTTCAGTTTACAGCACGCTGCTTGAAAATGATTCAAACTCAGAAGTGAGACGTGCTGTGCTGTCATGCATCGCTCCGTCAGAAAGGACTCTGCCAATAATTGTAGGTCGCACTATGGATGTAAAGGAGGCTGTCAGAAAGCTGGCTTATGAGGTAAATTGGATCACTTGCCATTAATTTCAAGGGCTGACTTAGGAAAAAGGCTTTAAATCTTTTATTATATTTCACTTAACACTAAGAATAGTTAAATAATTGATTTTCATTTACCAAAGTTTTGAAGGGGAGTAATTTAATACAAGTTGTCTAGTAAAAACTGCTGAACTTGACTGTAGAACTTGCTTGATAGAAATTACTTGTGTGGTAGAATTTGTCTGTTGAAGGTGAGGTATAAATTGTCAGTGTAAATTATGTATGCAGTCTGTTGTTTTTTATGTATGCATTTTGTGATGTTACTGAAGCAAATTTGCTTCTCTGTTAGGACCACAGCAGTAGTAAAAAATTGTGTGGTTTTGGTATTGCAATTTTGAGAAGTATCAACCATTAGTCATGTTTACATGCAAAGGTAAGAAAGTATGTTAACATGTCTGTTTCTTATGCAAGCATCTTAGGTGAGATCTTGAAACAAAATGTTAATTTTTTTCACAAAGAACCGTCTTCTGCTTTTTTTATCTTAAGTTAGATTGTTTTTTCACCTGAATCTCTGTGTTAGACTTTTTAAGGAAAGTACTAACTTCTGTAAATTGTTGCAGGTATTCATTACTGTGGGCACTTTAAAGAGAGAGGATAGTTTTCATGTCCAGGTGTTGCATTCAGGCAGAGCGGATGAGCTTCTAAGCTATGTGTTAACTTTATTGTTTATTTTAATTTATGTTTTCTTCCATGCATTATGATCTGATTGTTAATGTGTTGGTACAGTGCTGTTGGTATAGGTATTACAGGTTTCTATTGATTTGGATTTCTGTGGATAGTTAAAACTCAAAGTATAAAACCATAAGTAGGTAATGGGTTCATTTGTTATCATATGTGGAAGTGTATTTTAATTATTAAAATAGTATCTTAATTATTTTTAAGGTTTTGGCAGAAAAAGTTCACATGAGAGCTCTGACAATAGCACAGAGAGTTAAATTGTTGCAACACGGACTTAATGACAGATCTGGTAAGAGATCATAGGTTTCTTAACATTTTAATAGTAATGTTTAAGAGAGAGTACTTTTTAATGTGTTGGAGTGATGTATGCAGAAGCTGTGATGGCAATAATAAGGAACTCAAAGGGAGTAATGATGTACCAGGAAGTGTTTAGACACATGAAATCTGTTTGCTGCTTTGTTTTTTTCAGGGCTCTTATAGTGAACAAACTGGAAAAGAATTGCACTTCCGAAAAACCTGAAAGCCAATGAACTTTAAAATAGGACCAAATGCTATTAAAATTTAAAAAAACAATAATGTAATTAAACACAGAAGTAGAAAAATGTCATTAATTTTGTGTATTCAGAAATGTTTCATTACAAATATTTTTGTAACTAATAAATGTATTAAAGAATTTAAATGTGAACATTAATACAAATTTGAAAATATTTCCTATGTGCTTTCAGAGAGAAATCTTCTCAGCTGGTTAGAAAAACCTTCTCAGTTGGTTATTTTTTTGTTTAACTGGCTTGAATTTTCTTTAAATGAATCTTTGACCCTTATTCATTTTACCATGGGGCAGCTTTTTTCTTTTTAATGCTGTTTAGAGTGTTCTCATAATTGTGTGGTGGTGTTGCCAAAAGGTCAAAGGTATTCTGTGCGGAATACCTTTAACAGAGTTTTATTCACATTTTAGGAAATAATATTTATTTCTTATTTTCTAATCTTTCTGTATATTTATTGTTTTATACTCTTTTATTCATCTGTTCATCACCCGCATCTGAGCGAGACAATTCTGGCCTGCCTATGTAGAACACCATTTTGGGTTTTTTGTTTCCCCCAACAGCAGCAATTATATGCATGAATTTCACGATAGAAGCTACCAGTTTTCCTGAGTGCTGATGTGTAATTCCCCTACTTTGTTTGGAAAGTCTGCATTANAGCCAATGAACTTTAAAATAGGACCAAATGCTATTAAAATTTAAAAAAACAATAATGTAATTAAACACAGAAGTAGAAAAATGTCATTAATTTTGTGTATTCAGAAATGTTTCATTACAAATATTTTTGTAACTAATAAATGTATTAAAGAATTTAAATGTGAACATTAATACAAATTTGAAAATATTTCCTATGTGCTTTCAGAGAGAAATCTTCTCAGCTGGTTAGAAAAACCTTCTCAGTTGGTTATTTTTTTGTTTAACTGGCTTGAATTTTCTTTAAATGAATCTTTGACCCTTATTCATTTTACCATGGGGCAGCTTTTTTCTTTTTAATGCTGTTTAGAGTGTTCTCATAATTGTGTGGTGGTGTTGCCAAAAGGTCAAAGGTATTCTGTGCGGAATACCTTTAACAGAGTTTTATTCGCATTTTAGAAAATAATATTTATTTCTTATTTTCTAATCTTTCTGTATATTTATTGTTTTATACTCTTTTATTCATCTGTTCATCACCCGCATCTGAGCGAGACAATTCTGGCCTGCCTATGTAGAACACCATTTTGGGTTTTTTGTTTCCCCCCAACAGCAGCAATTATATGCATGAATTTCACGATAGAAGCTACCAGTTTTACTGAGTGCTGATGTGTAATTCCCCTACTTTGTTTGGAAAGTCTGCATTAAGTTGAATTTTACTTTGAGAATCTCCCTTGCTCAGCGATGTGCTACTTGGGAATTGTGAGAATTATGATCTATGTGCATATTCACTTAGAAAACAAGACTAAAGTACTGCATTCACTGGGAACTAGAGCTCTTTAAGGTGTGTCATGCATGCATTTTTTTTTTTTTTTTACTCATCTACTATTCCTTTAGGCTCGCTGGGGATCATACGCTTTTCTTGACAGGATCAGAAGAGACAATCAGCTGAATCCTTTTTTATGCTGTGTAGAGCCACACTTAAAAATACCACCTCTTTTTGTATAAGAAGTTTTAGTCACTTTGCCCCATCTATCCTGAATTGGTCTGTAGTAGCCTACAGAAGTTTGCCATGTTCTGTTTCTGAAGTCCAGATCTGACAAACCCATGTTCTGAATTACTGTTTCTTATTGATACACTAGTTTGCTGTTTTATCTGCCTAGTTGCTCCTTGTGTGGTGGCTGCCACCACTCCCCCAGTAATGCTTGGTCTTGAGAGATGCTTCTTAGGGTGAATGCATTTCTCTAGTAATCTTTCCAAACTAGGGAGGAAGCTACTTTTTCTAATTTTTCATGTGATCCTTTACTTGTCAGGAAGAAGTATTTGTTGTATTCCTTTAAAAAGAAAGTACAGCCTTTCTATGTGGCCTGTTTTTCAATGGCATTGATGTGTTCAACATAAAGATGTGCCTTCTTTTATAATCCAGGACAGATACTTTCTTAGTGTCTGTCTCTTCCTTGGGATGATTTTACATCCCAGCTTTTTCTTGACATCTAGAATCACAGGGGGAAAACATCTGCCAGGGTATATAGTTTGTCTGATTGCCAGGTAAGATAGGTTCATGTTCCAACTTGGCTATTCTATATTGCAAATCCTGTAACTCTGAATATATATATATATGTATCTTTATTGAATTTGCTTATCTGGGTAACTCCTGACTAACAAGAAAAGAACCTGCTCGTTCAAGGTACCTACATTGAAATTTTGCATGTTTTTCCATATTGGCTTCAGAACAAGGGCTTATAATTAGATAATGTCTAGAATACATAATCACATTCTGCTTAGTTCTACTTTTCAGGGTGAGTTTACCTCTCATTCTACTATATTTTACTAGTTTATGCATTTTCACCTTCTTGGAGAGGTTTCTTATTCTTAGGACCATAATTTAGCTTTTTCAAGGCCCTTTTACAGTTCTTTTTGAACTCTTAACTATATTTAGGTGCTGCATTTATTATCATGAGTTACATACAAGAGGAAAGATGAATATTGTCAGTGTGTGTAGACTTTGTTTCCCCTTTACTGGATACTGTTTTCTGAAAGAGCCCAACAGCATAATTGTTTTGCTCTCTAGTTATTATGTTTTTACCTCTGCCAGACTCTGAGCCTTTCAACTTCCTGTCTTAAGTCTGGGTGAATGCATTAGGGATGTATACATTCTGGATGTTCCCATAAATACTTTTTCCATTGTGCTCTGTTAATCCGGGAACTGTTTCTTGTGGCAGTGGTGAGTGAGGAGTTAAAGTGTCATATGTAAACTTGATAATCCAGTCACATAATTAAAATAGCATGAGAATTCTGTATATCAATTGACATGTAGTATCCTGCTTCCATAAGTAGTTGATTCCTGAAACAGAGCAAGTATGTAACAATACCTACCCGGCATATTTGGGACTGGAGCTTCTCTGTTAGGAGGACAGGCTGAGGGAGCTGAGCTTCTTCAGCCTTGAGAAGAGAAAACTGGGAGGGGACCTCATCAGTGTCTGTCAGTACCTGAAGGGAGGATGGCAGGAGGATGGAGCCAGGCTCTGCTCAGTGCTGTCCAGCAACAGGAAAAGAGGCAATGGGCAGAGACTGATGCACAGAATGTTCTGCCTGGATATGAGGAAGGATTTCTTAACTGTGCAGATGACCAAACACTGGAACAGGTTGCCAGAGAGGTTTGTGGAGTCTCCCTCACTGGAGATATTCAAGAAGTGTCTGGATGCAATCCTGTGCCATGTGCTCTGGGATGGCCCTGCTTGAGCAGGGAGGTTGGACCACATGGCTCACTGTGGTCCTTCCCAATCTTACCTGTTCTGTGATTCTGATTTTGAATATTTCTTTGTTCCACAGGAGGTTGTGGTTTGTATTTTTTTTTGTGTTGAGGTGCTGTCTTTAGATGTAAAAGTTTTTGGGCGGAGTTTTTTTTTTTTTAATTCCCTGTGAGGGGAAAAATTACATTACCTCAAAAACAGGGTGTGCCCTAGGTAGTTCTTGCTCAAGTGGGTTTTTCTTTATTTAAGGTAATGTTAAATTTAACTGTATAATAATGTTTTCTGCAAAAAGATTTCTATAGAAAAATGTTTTGTGAAAGTATGTTTAAAATTTGGTGTTTTTTAAACTTTGTTTTAAACTGCTTGAATTCCTGTATTATTAGATGCTGTTAAGGAGGTAATGAAGAAGAAGCTACTTCAAGCCTGGTTACAATTCACTGAAGTGGATATTTTAGAATTGCTTCATAGACTGGATGTAGAAAACTGCCCTGAAGTGGCCATCCCACTACTAAATGCTATATTTTCATTATCTCCACTTCATGACATTGTTCAGAACTGTAAAAACCTTGATAGCAGGTATGCAGAGAATTCTTCATTTCCAAAAGATGAGTATTTTGTATGACAATATGAAACTATATTTCTTTTAACCTCTTAAGATACTGGCACTTTTCCAGAGGCTATAAGAAAGCCATTTCACGATTATTGATGCCTTTTAAAGCCAGACAGGCCCACGTCTGTAGCTTTTGAGTGCAATTCATGCAGCACCTACTGATTTCAAAATATCTGTCATGCTACTAACCAGAATGCAAAGCACTTAATATGATGCTCTGCATTTCCTCCCACAATACAGAGTAAGATTTTGCTATTGCCTTTTAATCAGTGACAATTTGTCATTTAATTTTATCATCTGAGATTAGACTCCTACCAGTACTCAAAATCATTCCATTCTGATTGGTCTAATTTTGATCCTGAGCAAAATGAAGCTTCCATTCTGAAAAACCCGGATATCTGAGAATTTTTTAAGTAGCAGATCTGTTAGACTAATGACATTTTGAAAAGTAAGTCAAATTACTCAGTTTGTAATGAAGCTTGCATTAATCTAATTTATGGAAGGCACTAGGGTTGTTTTTGTATTAAGTTCCTGAGTACAACTTGAATGATGGAGTATCAGAATGATAAATGGCTAGATTTTTGAATTCTGTGATTTCTGTTTGTTAAATTTACATTTAAATAAAGACCTGTCAGATTAATGAGAAACTGTTTCATCTACATGTTGCCACAGTTTTTTTTGGCTGGGTTTTTTGTTTATTTTGTAGGTGAGCAATCTAAAGCAAAATCAAAATTTTTGATAGTTTAAGAGTAAAATAGGGTTCAAAGGAGTAAAAAGTACCACCACAGTGATACTGTCTTTTCTGTTTTGGGGTAGAATTAATGCACAACTTAATGTTCTGCTTCTGAAAGCAAAGATTAATTGACATGCTTGGCATGAAAAATAGTATGAATTTAAAAAGGAATGGAGGTCTCATTATGGATGATGTACCTGTGATGGCAGATGGGTGATGAGCTAGCTTACAGAGTTGCTGAGAAGAAGTTGTATTAGATTATGCTTTTGGCATACTATGATTGCTACTTCATTATTGTGTCAAGATCTTGTATTAAAAATGGAAGGAACAATTCACAGAAGCTGAAAAATATTTTTGTGCAGTTTTGCATTTCTGTGGATTGATGGTGTTGGGTTTTCCAGACTTGTGCAGTGATAACAATGTTTCATAAAGCACCTGGCTGGTTGCTCTAGAAGGTCTGAAGGGTTGGGCCGAATATTTCTGCAAACTGGTGTGAACAACCTTGAGTTAAAATGCTGAGAAGGTCAGTGTAGTGACTCAGTGTGGAGCTCTGTGTCCTCCAGAGAGAGGAAGTTATTTTTCTCCATCTAGAACTATTTCTGTGCGGAATACCTTTAACAGAGTTTTATTCGCATTTTAGAAAATAATATTTATTTCTTATTTTCTAATCTTTCTGTGTATTTATTGTTTTATATTCTTTTATTCATCTGTTCATATTGTTTTGTTTATTTTTGTTTAGAAAGCTGATTCCACTGGAGGATTTAACAGCTGAGAATGTGCTATATTGGAGATGTCTTTGTGAATATCTAAAATCAAAAGGTGCAGAAGGTGAAGTTGAACTAGAAGAGGTGTTGCCAGAACCAGCTATATATGCAGATTATTTATTGAGGTACATTGCATTTAAAAATAAATCTCTTACCACTAAAGTAGAATTTCTTTTTTACATTAGAGAATGTTTAGTTTATTCAAGTGTTCTGGTATCCACCAAACCCAAAATTGTGCTTGCACAGTTATTTTAGCTTTTCTTTGAGAGTTTTTTAGAGCTTGCAGAAACCGACACTTCTTCCATTGTTGTCGTTTGTGAAAATAAAGTAAAATGTTGCTGCTGTCCCTAAGAGAAACATTTTTTAATTGAAACTTACTTTCTCTTTTGCCTGCTCAGGCAGGCATGCTTCCTAAAAATTTACGTTGGAATGCAGTGACAGAGCTGCAACATGAGCCAATTACAGAACAGTTATATAATTAGAGGGTGCACAGGAGGGTGGAAATGAAATGTTTTGTTAAGTCAATAGTCAATGTTTTTACCAAACAAAGAATGTTTTGTTTTTGGTGGGATGTTTTTGTGTTTTGGTTGATGTTTTTGTGTGTGTGTGTGGTTTTTTTTGTGTGTGTGTGGATTTTTGGGGTTTTTTTTTGTCTTCACGGGATTCTTTAGTCTTTACATAAATTTGCTTCAGAATTTGCTTTAGAGCATGGATAATGCTGAGAAATCTTAACTGAGGTGTTGCACCTGTAAAACAGAGTGACTCTTCTTGAAATAATAATAAATCAGATCTGCTGAAAAATGCATTGTATTGATGGATGTTTCCAATTAAAAATGTGCATATTCTTCTCTCACTGTAGTGAGTGTAGTATACTAGTAGTAATTACAGTAGTCATTGCTACTTTTCAGTGTGGAATGTGTTCACATGTTTCACAAGCATTTAATAAATGAAGCATTTGTGCTTCCTTAGTTTTGAAATGTATAGCCAATTTGGTGTGTATAAATTTGTTCACTCATTATTAATTTAACAGTCCATGAAACATTGTTATCCAAAAAAATCTGTTCTTCAAGGGAACATTTGTTTTCTTTCCATCCAGTCTTACTCAAAGTGCCTTAAGTTACATTGCTCTTCAGGGCGAGACTAAAATTAATCAGGTTTGCTAGTAATTACTTATGGTATCAACTGTTAAACTCTTCATTGTTGAGCTGTTATTTCAGGTAAGATTTGCAGTTCTCAATCCTCTGGTGTGCAGTACACTTGTAAGGATGTTGGTTAGGAGGAGCAAGAACATGCAAATCATTGGGACTTCTGAAAGCAGTGGAATTGTATGCTGCATTTCTATATTCAGTGTTACCTTGTGCAGGCAACGTTATTATTAAATGATCAGAAGCACTTAATTTGCAATTCAGATTGCATGCAAAATTTTTTTTTCCCTAAATTTGAAGAAACTGTAAAGATTTGCTAAAAATAACAAGCTGTTACTGAAAAGTATCTTCAAAGCTGGGGTAAGAAAAAGCATCTTTTTCACAGCTGATGTCAGTTTTTGAATTATATTTTGTGATACTGAATTTTGTATGTGATGTTTCACTCCAGAATTTCTGAATATGCATAACTGACAGATAAAATTTTGATTAAAAAAATTGAGTATAGAAAAATAAAGAAATGGAGCAAACTGATTACACTTTTCATTCTATATGGCTGAATGTATCTGATAACACACTATTACTCCGTGATGACATTTTCAATCAGATTAAGAAGTCCCTGTACACTTTCAAGATTTTCTTGTGTTTTATCTTGTAGGCAGTATAACAATTCTGAACTTGTAAAAAATACATTGTACCTAAATATGCAGAAAATAGTAAGAAAATGGTACAGCTATACATTTGTTCCTATGATGTTACCTTTATGCATTTTTACAGAACTGAAATCACATGTAGCATTACTTGACATTTTATGTTTCTTATTGTATTACATTCATACAAGGGATTTTTTTAAATGAAGTGCATTATTTTGAAACTGTACATTATTTGGTATAAATAACTTCCTGAAAAATAATCTTTGAAAATAACACAATCATTAATTTTTAAGGTTTGTACCTAACATAACCACCTGTTTATACAGGCCAAGAAAGTGGTGGGATTTTTTTATTGGGGGTGGGGCAGGAGTGAATATTTGGATTTGTTTGGAGTGTATTTATTTATTTACTTATTTATTGTTGTCCAAAAGTAAATCTGAATGTAATTATATCTGTTCTTTTTGGATTCAGTTATCTTCAAAATATGCCAATTCTTAGTGAAGAAGAGAAAGAAGACTTTAATTGTTTTGAAAACCTGATGACAAAAGAATTTATAGGCCAGCAACTGATTCTAATCATAGGTTGCATGGATACCATGGAAGAAGGAGGAAGGTAAACTTAAATATCAAATTTGTGTTACTAAGCTTAAGACACTCATGCCTGAGGACAGGCATAGAACCTCTGCTTGGGAAAGAACCTGATCAAACAGACAAAATACAGTTCTAATGCTAGCTGGGATAGAAAGCAGTCTCCTTAATGGAATTGGTCCCAAAATTGTGGCAAGTGTTGTCTGCTTACTTTTATGGAAATGTAAGTTCTAATGCAGATTCAGCATTGTTAGGAGAAGCAAATTCAGTTGTTTTCATAAAGTATTATTGAGATGATGAAATTACTAAACTGCTTATTTGTAGCATAGTATGTAAAAAATAAATAAAGGGAGAAAAGCAGATTGCTTCATAACAGATGAGTTGTAGGAAGTAGCCTGTTTGTTTCTTGTCTTTTTAAGCTATAATCTGGTAAGGCCTAAAAGGTAACAAATATCTTAGGTGCTAGGCTAAATTGGACTGTGTTAACTGAGTAATTCTTATAGTTTGAACAGCCTTTAGGTGTGAAGTAAGAAGAGCTTAAAAATGAATTTGGAAATTCATGCCATCTCAGGCATTTTTTGAAAACTTGCAGATAGATAGTATAAACAGAGCAGTAATTTCAAACTCTCAGTGGAATGTGTAAATGTGTGCCAGACTGGAAGGATAGTTTAAGATATATTTTTATTTTTTTCTTAGTTTTCAGTCAGATAATTTCCATGAGAGCATTCTGCAATATTGATACTGACTGTTTCTGCTGATATGACTTTTCTTTGGACAGTAGGGACATATTAAAAAATCCAGCATTTTCTAATCAAGAAAAAACAGGTAAAATCAGTAAAAGACAAACATTGCTAAGTAAAAATACACATTTGGCAATTAATGTAGCTATGGAGAAAAGTTTCTCTCATATTGTATTATGAAGTCTTCATCATGCTATCTCCAAGTTGGTAGTATAGTAACTCTTCTGTGTTTCATTTTCTTGAATAAGCAAACATTGTTTGTTTTATTTTCTCTAATTCAGAAAGCATCTGCTAGTTATTTTGCAAAAGATTCTCATTTTACCTTCAACTTCAGCAGCACTTATACCTCTGCTTGTCGAAAGGTTGCTCAGTATTGTTAAGGATGAGGACAGAAAGATTCAAATTGTAAGTAATTGTAAAAGCTTGTTTTCTAGTCTCTGTCTTCCCCATAAATTGAACAGCCTTTATGAAGGATTGTGAAAGAAATATCAGTATTTAAATATTGTCTCCCTTCCCCTTGGGTTCTTTTGTGGGGCTTTTTTTGTTTGTTGTTATTCTGGTTTTAAGTATAGCTGCATTTTCTGGTTTTCTAGACAATGTTTAACATCTAGATATGTTTAAAGATGTGACTGGTGTTGTAAATGCAGTCCTCAGACTAGGAAATATTACACTTCAGTAGCCTGTTCCAGAATACTTTATTGTATTAAATGCAAAGTGTTTTGTCAAAAACATTCAAAGTGAGGATGATGTAGATTTCCAGGTTTCAGATTTCTCTTCCCTCCTGTTAGCTCAGATAGGTACTTATGGTCTTCTTGTTCCTTGCTTACCCTACTGGATGGGAGAAAATGGGATTGAAATGTGCTCATGTTCACATTGTGTTGTTAAATTGGGGGTTATTTGCAGAGAATGAGCCGCTAAGAGAAACTGCATGGATGTACCATACTTTAGACGCAAAGCTGAAAAGNGTGTTGTTAAATTGGGGGTTATTTGCAGAGAATGAGCCGCTAAGAGAAACTGCATGGATGTACCATACTTTTTCAGAAGGATAATATTTTAAATTTTGAAAACTTAAAATGCTTAGTATATATCTGAATTGCAATTAATGGCACTAATATACTGTTTGTAACAATAGATTGCAGAAATTATATCGGAAGTTCATGAGCCAATTGTTGCAGTTGATCAACCTGTTGATGCTGCTGAAATAAGAAGGCAGGAGCTTAAGGTGAGCAGATTTTATTTAATAAGAAAAATACTTTTTTAAGCTTAACCATCTTGAGTTTTATATGGTAGGTTATTATTGACTAGTGTCAATAGTGTATCACTGCCTAATATCACAGAGGTTATTGTGTTAATTTTCTTTTTACTTTGTATTTCAGCTGGCTGAAATAAAAGTGAAAATTTTTGAAGCAAAACAAGCTTTGGAAGAATGCATTACTCTTCAGGATTTTAATAGAGCATCAGTATTAAAGGAGGAAATTACTGAGTTGGAATGCACAAAAAATGATCTGATAAAAGCAGCAGAGCAAGCTGAAATTAAAGAAATGCGTGTGGAGAAGGTGTCTTCCCTTCCTGTATTCCTAAGTGCTGGTTATGCTTTAAAATTTATTCTTAGTTTTAAAAGAAAGTGTAGTTTGGTCTTGTCTCAAGTACGTTTTTAAAATTGAAACCATGGTATCAGTATTCTTCTGCAATTATAGAAGCCAGTAGTATGCTCTAGCAAAAGATAAATTGTATAGAAGCTGATGGTATGTTCTAGAAAAAACGAATTGCAGTTAACCTGTTCTTTTGTCTGAATAACTAAAGAATTCTAAAAGGGTATTGTTCTTACTCTTTTTACTCTTAACTAACTGAAAAACTAAAAATGAATTTATTTTGATCATAGCTCATAGACAAATGATGATTAATATTCTTGCACAACAGATTTGTAGTGGACAGGAAATGTTTATTTGGGTAGGGACAAATTATGATTAATGGCCCCATTCTTCTTATCATAGCCACCATTTGTACTGATAATGTTTTTCTCTTTTCCCTGAACAACTTGAAGAATGATCCTGAAACACTACTGAAGTGTCTGATCATGTGCTATGAGGTTCTGAAGATCATGTCACTTTCTAAAGGAATCAGTCCAACTATTAATGAAATCATTCAGTCTCTGGTACGTGGCAATACAAAGTAATTTGAACTCCTTAGTAAATGCAAAAATATTAAATGATGCCATTGCATTGTTCATACTGTATCTAATCTGTATATCAAAGTGGCATCTGTATTTCATAACTTGAAACTGAGTATTGTTTCTCTGTTAATGTCTTCTGTAAGAAATGTGTAGGCTTGTTGTTGTGTGTTGGTTTTCTCGTTTCCCAGAGTGATCAGCTCCATTTTGTTTGAAACCAAATAGTTATTAAAAACACAAAGCAAAACACTCATGTGACTTTTGCCATTATTTTGTTGCTGATTTCAATCAACATATTAAATCTGCTTCTGTTTATATCTAGATAAACAGAGTATTTGGTAGTTGCCATTTTCCAAGCCTGTATCAAAAGAAATTATTTTTAATTTCAGGGTAAGCATAATTTAGTAGTCAGAGTTTTATTTTCAATTTTTGTCTCTAAAGTTTAATATATTATTGTTTTTAGATAATTCCAGGTGTAACCAATGTCCACCCAGCTGTGAGAAATATGGCAGTTCTGTGTTTGGGTTGCTGTACCCTTCAGAACAAAGAATTTGCCCAACAACAACTTCCATTGGTGTTACAGGTAAAATATATGATGAGAAATGAAATGGTGGTCTTTGACTTAGTAAATAAATCTAGTCTTGTATCTATAACAAGCTATCATGCATAGTAATGTTATTTGAGAACCAGTAATTCCTGATTTTCTGAAGATCTCTGATGTGTAATGATTCAGTTTATCTTGGTAGTAGCATGCTTTTCCTTTGTAAAGTCACCTGTTGTCTTAAAATTTTCTAGGAATTCCTTATCTTTAAGGTCTCACTTTCTCTTCCAGGTCTGGGTGAAATCTTTGTTACTGTTTATGTATAACAGTTTATAACAGTAAAACCTGTTTGTTTTTTATATGTTTGTGAATATTTGTTAATCAGTACAGAAAAGAGAAGCTGTAGGATTCTCTAAGCCTTCCTTCCACACTAAAAATATGTCTGATTTTCACATTTCTGTTGCATACTTACCTGTGATATTGGATGTCTGATTTAAATTCTGAATAATTAATATGCTTATATTAAGGATTAAGGAAGAGTTGTTAACAAGAAGATAGAGCAATATTCAAACTAACAAACAGTAGCATGGCAAATAAATCTATGGATATGGAGCAAGTTGTATGCTGTAATAGCCACAGTTCCCATCCTTGTGGTGAATGTTATGATACCCAGCTAATTTTATCAAATATGACATTTGTTAACCCTGGTTTTTGGCCCTGGCCTTGAGGGAAGTGTGGGTGGCCATTGTGCTTTTCTACAATTTTGTTCAGGCAGACACTGGAGAAATGACAGCAGGAGTTGAGCAGATGTGCTTGGCTCAAACAAGATAGTAGAGTTGTCAGTCATAGTAGGAGAACTTTGAGTTCCTAAAAAAGTAGCATTTACTATCATTTTTAATTTACCTTTGAGTATGTCCCATTAAAAAAAAAAAAGTTTGTTTGGAGTGAATTTTAGTTACTTTAGTAACTTCAATTTTTGAGTTGACTAATCTTTCTGCAGGTACTGGCTGCTATTGGAAGCAGAGTGTTGGGGTAAACAGATGTAGAATCTCTGGGCTAACCCACAATGCATGGTTTTACTTGCATGTAATTTGAACTATAATACATACACTAACCTATGTAACTTCAACTTTTATTACTCTCTTGGTCCCTGTTGACTTTTTACATACTGTTGATTTTAATTAAGCTGTACTTTTATTTAGCTATATTTCTATAATGCCTAACACTCTGGCACTATCACAGGCAGACTTTGTTTGTCCAGTGTCTGTTTACAGGCTGAACAATAAAATTACGTCTCACACACTGATGCTCACTCCATGAGTGAAATTTGATTATATATAGTGCAAATTGCATAGATGACTTGATAAATTATTTCCCAGGTGGTATTATAAATTCAGGTTTTAATTTGTACCACACCTTCCTTGGTTCAAGTATTATAAAAGTTTCCCAAAATAATCAATGTTATTAAAGGAAGAATCTTACTATGCTTAATTTCAAGACTGGTGGTCTACTGGAAGATGATATGTTTATTTTCCTTATTAAACCTAGGTTTTGCAAATAGATAACATAAAGATAAAGCTCAGTGCTTTAAAGGCAATCTTTGATCAACTAATGCTGTTTGGAATTGAACCTTTCAAAACCAGTAGAGGCAATGACTCTCAGAGTGAAAGTGCACATATTAGAACTGAAAATGGTGAGGACAAAAGTGAAACAATAGAGGAGGAAGAGGAGACTGCCACAGTTCACAGCCTTCTGAAGCTTCTTTCTGGTTTCTTAGACAGTGAGGTAAGGAATATTACAAAATTTGTTGTAGTTTTGTTTTAAAATTGTTTTTGCAGATGGTTTATCATCCTGTTAGGTAGCCTGGGAATCTTATATGATGTGAATTGAATTTACTGTTCTAATATTAAAATACCTGTCCTAGGAAATGACTACAAGTTTGTCACTGGTACAGGTTAATGTTTCTCTTGAGCTGCTTTGCATTCTGTGCAGGTGGAAATACGTGAATGTAGAGAAGTGATTGGTAAGATAGGATATAAGCTATTACAGTAAAGTATTAGTGAAAAACATTGTGGTTGGTGTATTGAGTGTATGATGAGTTCTTTCTTCAGTATTCAGAACTTAGGACAGAAGCTGCAGAAGGCATTGCCAAGCTGATGTTCTCTGGGAGGCTGATCAGTGCCAAGCTCCTTTCTCGTCTTGTGTTGTTGTGGTATAATCCCATGACCGAAGAGGACACTCGGCTCCGACACTGCCTGGGAGTTTTCTTCCCTTTATTTGCTTATGCAAATAGGTAATGCTCTTTGTAATTTGTTAGGTGACAATATACATTGATCTAGCAGCTTTAGGAATCTTTTTTTGGTCTTGCACAAATAGAAATGGCACAAATGGAAATTAGATTTAGACATCTAATTCGGCCTCCTATGCCTATTGCTTTTGAAAGTATGTAATCTCAACCAGTGACCATTCTGAAGACTTTCCATTAATTCCCTGTTACCCCTGTAGCTTTCCGTGTTTTTTTTTTTCTTTCCTAAGCCTAAAATTGAAACTGTTCTCAAAGATATTGAATGAAATTAATTTAAAAAGATGTGCTTTACTTATGTATCCTGTTGAGCACTACAGGTAAGCTTTGAAGTGTCACTAAAAAGTAGCTAGCAGGAATGCTTCAAAAGAAAATAATCAGTGCCCAGCAGTTATCAAAGCAGCACGCTGCTGGGTTGTGGTTTGGGGTTTGTTTTTGAACCAAGGAATACTCCAGTTTAAATTCAGGGCATATTCAAATCTCCTGTTTATTTTGGTGGTGGACAAAAGAGTAGAGAGCTTATGCAAGGGAATAAGAGCTTAAATAGCAATTCTCATCTCCTTTTACCTGCAGCTGAAAGCTTACTTTTCAGTAGCAGCTAGTGGTTTTATCAAGTTAGAACAAACTAAGTATTTATCTGTCTTTTTTTACTTAAGTTTTAATTTAGGTGTATTATGTTACCGTATCTATTTTTCAAACCAAGTTAAATTAAATTTTTGTGGCCTATATGTTGCCACATTAAGAGGATTAGTACAAAAAGGAGTTATCTTGAAGAGGCAAAAAACCCCTAAGCAATGTTTTTTTTTTTGCTGTTGTCAGAAAAAAGCCAAAGAAAAATACACAGTTTCTTATTAATGGGGTTTTCCCTACTTAAATTCTTATGAAAGTAACAGAAAAAAAAAGATTTTATATGTTTCCAGTATCTCTGATAATGAGTAATGAATTTAAGCTTTCAATATTGGTAATTCTTAACTTGCAAATGTTGTCTTCTGATGCTATGAATTTCATTCTCATTTTTTATGAATTCCAGTGATTACCTGAGTAATCACACATATTTCCAAGTCATTTGCAAATGAGGCAGTTTCTTGTGGCACCTCATAGATGATCTTTTTCTTGAAAAATGGTGTATGTGTTAAGTGAAAATCAGAAAAAAATCTGTGGAGAAAAAAAATCCTACGTCTTAGTCTGGATCATTGACTGTGAATCTCTGTTTAGTTAGAAAATCTCATTTACTTTGTGTCAAAACATTATCTGCATCCTGGATCACAAATGGTCTGTTTTAAGTTGAGTAATTTACTTTCTTCAGTGATGGATACTGTAATGTTAGAAGTGAATTATTGAATACCATGTGTAATTCAGAACTAGTCTGCAGAGTTGCTATTGAGTAAAGGAGAATTTGGGTAATAAATGAGATTTGGCAGAGGCTCATACCTAAATTTTATACTGATCTCTCACAGAATTTTAAAATTCCATTTGTTTTCTAGGTGCTGCTCTGTTAATCTTTCCATCTGGTCACATATATAATCAAGAGGCTTACTTTTTGAAATTAAATATTTGAACTCAGAGGAAAAAATGTTGATCCTAACTTTTTAAATTATCTTTCATGTCAGAAGGGTGGTATGGGATGCTAGAATAGGGATAAGGTCCTGTAACCAGTGAACAGATATTATTCATGGAATTTCTTCTATAGTGTATTAAACTCTCGGGCAGCATAAGAGGAGAAGCTTTTGCCTTGTGCCTGTGTGTTGCTAGAGGTGGTTTTATTTTCCATTTACAGGGAATAATCTGAATGATACTTCAGTAATGTTTGAGGCAATATAAAGTCTTGAAGCTGCTGAAAGGGAGAATTCTTGCTTTGGTTCTTTTGTAGCCAATTGTAGTGCTCAAAAGGTTATTTTGTTTGTTTGTGTTTTTTTGTCAGCTGGTTGCTCCATATTTGAGCAGCAAATAATCTGCTTTTTTAAAAAAAATTGCTTTCTTAGTATTCTCCTGTAGTTATTTGGATTCAAATAGGAAGTTAATATAAATACCAGCAAGAGTAAAGGCTTCACTTCAAGTGTACCTTGTACTTATTGACATCTTACCTGTTAAATTATTTTGACAAGTCTTGTGGCACCACACTTCTAGACAACTTGCTGCAGAACCAAGTGAAACATGATTTTTAGGTTTGCTTGGCAGGAGTTATGAATTCTTCTAAGAAAAAAAATCACAAATATTTCAGCCAAAAATCCTGTTAACCACTGTGTACTTCTTTTGCCAGGTTTCCTTGCTTTCTTACACAATGAGAAGTACCCCCCCAAAGAAAAATACTAGCAGAAAGGAGGAATGAGCAGGAAAAAATATTAATATATGAAAATGAATCAGAGAAATATATTTATGGAAATGTTTTCTCTTCTTCAAGATAGAACCTGTCTGTATATATCAGTTGGGCTTTCAGTAGTAAGGATGAATGTTCAAATTCTACAGAGTTAGGAAGTGTTATTTAAAACTTACTTGAAATACCATATGCAAAATTTCAAATGGTACTATGAAACAGGTTTGATATCTTGATCTTGCTGGCTGCTGCTACCAAGTTTTGCTGCTCTCACTTTATTGTGATTGATGTACCAGGTCAGTGAACTTTGATCATGGAAGAGAAAACTTAATTTTGTCTTATTATGCTACTAATATTTGACTTCACTGAAATAGGTCTAACCAGGAGTGCTTTGAAGAAGCTTATCTTCCAACTCTGCAAACACTGTTAAATGCTCCTGCAACATCACCTTTGGCTGAAGTCGATATCAGTAATGTTTCTGAACTGTTAGTGGACCTGACCAGACCAAGTGGACTGAAATACCAGTCCAAAAAGTCTCAGGACTATCAGGTATAATGTGTTAAACTGTAGGAAAATAGTACTTGTGTCAGATTAAGAACTATTCCCCTTTTGCTTACTGCTACCTGTCTAGGCCTCTCTGGGATTCCCAGTGTCAGCCGTTGGATTAAATGAGCACCTGTTCAGGCAGTGAAGTCTTTTGGCTTGACACTTTCCTCACCCCTTTCCTCCCCTTTTCTTATCCCCACCCCCAATTTTCCTTCCCTCTTACAATTAAAAAATGCTAGTGGGAACTTGCACATGGCTAATTGTTTATATTGTGGAAAATATTTATAAAAATCAGTTGGTGAATGTAATGAAAATAGTGCATTTCAGGAAAATGATTGCTGTGTAAAATTAGGCAATTCTTTAAATCAGATTGTTCTCACTACTGTCTCTTGTAAATAGTTCCCAGCAAAATTACTGATTCCTAATTTCTTTCCTTTGCAGGAGTCAACAGTGCATGATACTTTAGCCATGAAAATTTGCAATGAAATCCTGTCGGACCCAACTGCACCAGATGTCCGCATTTATGCAAAAGCTTTAAATTCACTAGAACTCAGTAGTTCTTCTACAGAGAATCTTCTGATGTTGCTCAATGAGATTCAAGAGGTAGCACATAAATAACATGGTTCTTACCCTTTTTTAATCAAGTAGTCTAACATTCTGATACACTTAAAAATGAAGGGCCTTTTGTTTACCATGACAATATGGCTGGAATTTCTCTTCTAACCAGTTTTGAAAATTAATTTTTGAATAATTTACAATTATCTGAGCTTATATCACTGCATGAACTATAGACACTATAACCAGCTTGAAACAGTGTGCCTGACTTCATATATTGCAGTACAGTAAGTTCGTTTGTTAACTGTGGTATAGTTATTTCTTTTTAAGTAAAAATAAAATTCAGTATTAAGTCCTGAAGTTTTGCAGCTTATCTTTAGTTAATTATTGAAAGCAGAAATTTTACACCTAAACTTATGGGAACTAATGGGAAGATCATTAGGCAACATGAAAAGGATGTCTGATTTAAGATGAAGTGGGAAGGGATTACAATAATTTTACTTCAGTGCATTTATTAATATGGAAAAAATTGAAATTTGGAAGTGTGGCACATGAACACAATGGTATATAGAAATGTTGATAAGAATCCTGAATCCACTATGGGCATATCATCCACAGGTAGCTGTACTCCGTGTCCATTTGCTTTAATTTTTTTCAGGTTTTTTTTTTTTATATAAATTGATGAATAAAAATGATATTTTACTGCCTAGTATTGATTGAGAAAATGTTTCTCCTTTCAGCTTGACCAGTCACTTTCATGTCACACATTATATCCTTTGAGCAGTAATTTCACTAATCCTATTAGTAGGCAAATTTTACAGATAAAATGAATAGTTTTAAATCTAAGTAGCATTTAACATGAAATGTCTGTTCTCCAGAAAGTGGAAGATAAACCATGTCAAAGAGCTATTGAGAAGATCCAAATGAAATTGACCAAGGATCTTAATGTGGGCAAAAATCACTCTGGAAGAACTGAGGAAACAGATCTCTCTGAAAGGACACGGGAAAGAGACATCACATTATCTGAAAATGCTGTTCACAATGAAGAAGGTAATTCAGGAGGGGTGTAATACAGTAGCAGGTATACAGTTCCATGAATTGTTTAGACATTAGGAAAGTAAGAAATAATAGGACTTGGGAGACCAGCTCCCTCAGCTACTCCCCGTATCACTTGTGCCCCAGACCCTTCCCTGGCTCCATTGCCCTTCTCCAGACTCATTCCAGCACCTGATTGTCTTTCTTGCAGTGAGGGGCCCAAAACTGACCATGGGATTTGAGGCGTGGCCTCATCAATGCTGAGACCAGGGGAGTGGTCACTGCCCTTGACCTGCTGGCCACAAAGTCGCTGGTGCAAGCCAGGATGCCACTGCTGGTTCAGTCTCAGCTTACAGACATTCAGCTGTTGGGAGTTGCTCCCTTGTAATTTCAGTGTCTTCATGTGGAAAAATCATTGTTCCCATGCTCATGGTCCTCCGATTCAGGGGACTGGGCAGGATGAGGTCCATCAGTAATATTTAGGACTCAAGCAAATAAAGCACTGAATGGCTCTGCTTTTTTTCCTAGTCCTGTTAATCAGATGACTGACCATCTTCAGCAAGTGTTCATCCTATGTTTCGTTTGGACCCTCTGCTTCTACTGTGCTTCCAAAAGTCGTCCTATACTATCTCACAAAACCCTGACCAGGTTCAACTGTAGTTGAAATTCAGCCTTGGGTGCCTTATCCTTGCATGTATGAACCACAGCTCTGCCATCTTCCTGCAAAGCCTGACCTTGCTGTCAGAGATCTTACAGTTCCTTTCTCCTCTTGAGCTCCGCAAGGAGCCCCTGCTCAGACCACCTGGTCTGTTCTGCTTGCTCAGCTTCCAACACAGTGGAAGGGGCTGAACAGTTGTCAGGAATAGTTTGTATGTGATTGACCTTTGCTGGGGTGGAGTTACAGACATTTTAAACTTCCTGTTAGCCTTATTAGCTATTTTCTGGTTTAAAGAAAAAGTGGGGTTCAGTTGTGTGGCTTTTTAATCTAAGAGCCAAAATTTAAAATCCTGGTATTTAAGATAATTAAGTTTAATTTATGACTTCTGCATATATTACTTCATTTAACAGAAAATAGTAAAGATGCTCCTCCTACTCCAGTTAATGAAGTTAAAGAAACTGCAAAATTAAGATCTACAAGAAGCAAAACTGGCAAAGGTACAATGGCTACAATATCAGTTGTTTTTTAAAAAATAAGTTAGTATGAACTTTTTATGAATGTATAGATGGGAAAGCCATTCATACTCTGTTTAGTTTTTATAATTGTATTTCTTGAAAGATTCAAGTAGTTTGTTCTGTGGAGGTTTTTGTGCTGTTAGCCTCTCCCAATAACACAGATTTAAAAAAATTAAAAAGGACTGACTACAGGCTTGCAGATAACCCAGCCACAGGCATTGACAATAACGTACAGGTATTTCTGGGAGAACTGGAAAATAGTGGGGTTTTTGTTGTTGGTTTTTTTGTGACCACATTCTGTCACTGCTGACTGCATATTTCAATGTTTCAATGCAATAACAAACACTTAAGAAAGGTAGATACAAAATTAGTGTAAGAAAATAAATGGTATCAAGATACGAAAAAAGACTTTTTGCTTATACTTAGGACAACGGAAAGCGGCAGAAGCGAGGTCTGTGAGCAGAAGAAAAACTGGTGCAAGTGTAAAACATGGTCTTGAAAGGTAAACCCTTGTCTCCCCACCATCAAAACCATGATGTCTGTTCTAGCTAGGAAACAATTCAAATGTTTTTCTTTCCCGAAACTGTGTGTTTTGATACGCTCTGTTCCTAAAACACTGATAATATTTAAGGAAAAACATTTCTTCAGATTGGTACTTTTGAAACAGTGGCAGGTTCTGCCAAGGAACCTGTAACGTTTTTTTAAGATACCTTTTTTGTGTTGCATCAACGTATATTCTAGCTGAAAAAAGTCAGATTTTTGGTTTACATTATTGCTCTTCTTCCAGTTAGTTTTTTCTGCCTTTTAAAATCTGTTCTATGGAGGTATACATTTTTTAAATTTAAATTATTTTTTCCCAACAAGTTTTGTTGCTTGTTGTCCAACACGTAGTTGACAAGCATCTAGAAATGACTGAGAAGTGAATATAGACAATGGATTTCTTCCCTTATGATCTTGCGGGATATAAGCATTAAAACATTATCTTTGCAGTTTTCAGCTGTGCTCAATTCTTTCTTAAGCAAATGAAACATTTATTGTGGACTTTATTGTGACCAAGATCAGTCTCTCCTATTTGCGTATTTGTTGTGTTTGCTTTGATTCTGTCTAATTTTGGGAGAATTGATTTTGGGGGAATTTGATTCTATCTAATTTTGCTTATTTTGCAACTGCTTATCACTTGGTCATCTTTACTGATACTGCTATATCACTTGAAAAATAGTGGTATATTTTCAAAAAATAAAAAGTGTTTAATTGTTAAGAATTATTTTTGCTCTTTAAGACCATGTTTCAAGTTTGTTCCTATAAAAGCTCTTCAGTTTTCTTAGTTTTTTTTTACCTAACTCTTAAATAATCTATGTTTCAGTTGTGATCAAATTCCAGAACCAGTCCCAGTGTCAAGTTCAAGGCCTCAAAGACGAGCAAAAACTTTGGCGCTGGAGAAAACCCGAATGAATCTTTCAAGACTGTTGAATGAGGAAGCAGATGACTGAAGACAAAATAAGAAAGTGCCTTTGTCAACACTGGTAGTTAACATCAGACTTGAAAATAAGATTTTTTTTTCGTGCTAGCCATATTTACTTCTTTTATACAAATAATTTATAATTCCACATTTCTATATTAGTTTTTTTTTTAAATAGATACTTGCATTTCTTGTATTTCCTGATATGAAGTCCCTTATTCATGTAATAAAAATGGATTAAAATATTATGTGAACAAAACTTGGATGTTTTTTCTTTTACTTTATAGAGAAGAATGCATCTTACCTGCAAATAAAAATTGCTGTTAGTGCTAAGTATTCCATAGGTCAAGCTGTTTTGATATTTGACAGTAGCAGAGAATGGTTGCTTGTGATGGCAGCAATTTTGAATGTAGCTATTTTGTTGGCACCCACTTTCTTCATTTTTAGAAGGTTTTATAACAGTAAAACCTGGTCAGCAGGTTTTTATATATAAACCTGTTCACAGGTTTAGCATGTGTTTACTGTTCATGTTAATGTAAAATACAGTTGATCTTAATTGGGAATTCTGCTTCCTGCAGGGGTGTGTCCACTTTATTAAGCAATGTCTAAATGGTAAAACTGAGTAACGGCTTTTACAACCATACTGAAAGTCTGCTAATGCTGATGTTATATAGAATCAGTGATGTGCTTTTAGAAAAGCACGAAAATATTTGTGGTACAAAATAAGATCTGGTAAGGAAAGGAGTATTTAGGTACAGAAAGGGTAAGAACTGAAGTCCTCTGAGCTCATTGTTGTGTTTTTTAAAGTAGTATCCAATTGTTACTTCTTTGTAGCTCTGAAGTTCAAAACATGCAGGAATGGTCAGGAGTTTGACAGGACAGTAGATGAAGCTGTGATCCCACAGAAGTCACTGAGCAGTGGAGCAGTGGCTGAGCAGTGGAGTCAGAAACACCGTGGCAGCTGTGTCCCTGTCGCAGTGGGGTCACTTGGGAGCAGTCGCAGCAAACTCACTTGATTCCTCAACTCGATTCCTCGATGTGCACATCTTAACTACTGATGCCAAATGCAGCTTTCCAAGGAACTTGCATTTTAAATAGGTAAATATGCTATAGATTATCTTTGGTAATTCTCAGAAACTACTTAGGGACGTAAGTGAAATTTAGTATTCCTGAAGTGTAAATACCCAAACTATTATGCTGTTTCTAAGCTTGCATTTAGGAAACAGGGATTGTGTTGCTTTTCATCCTTTGCAGATTTTGTTGGAAACTCGTCAAACTGCAAAATGCCACAACACACTTCTGCTGGTATTTGCTCTATTCAGAAGCTTCTGTAACTGATGAATTATTTTTGCAATTTTAGACACAATTTTGAGGTTCTGACCTCCTTCTTTTGATAACTCTTTAAATCCCCAAGTTGTGTTGTAGTGTGAGTTTTTGTACATGTAGCTGCTTCAGAGATGTTCTGTCCCCTTGAATGCTGCCTGAACATAGTTGAAATGGGCCAAGTATATAGTTGTTTTTCTCAGTTATAACTCAGAGCTTCCCAGGAGCTTTAGTGTAGGGGTTTTTTAATTTAAGTGTAAGTTCTCTCTCATCCTCCCTCTCTTGCGTGCTTTGTTCTTTAAGTACTACTACACTTTGAACAACTTAGTTCACTCTTATTTTTTGTTAAAATAAATTTTTAGGCAAAGTAGGAGCAATGAAAATCTATAAAAGCCTCTGGGCATGCCTTCCTGAATAAGACTTTAGTTTTGCCTTCTTGCTGTTCTGTTGTGCCTTGCCACATATACAGGTTCTTTCTCTGGCATCTCTTAGGAATGCTGGACTGAAAAGATGAGGTTTCCCTCAAGTCACCTCCCAGTCTGTGGATGCCTCTGCTTGTGGATGTGGCTTCACTGGTGTGTGTTAACAGAAAATAGATTATTAGATCTAGGTTAATAGATTTTGTCTAACTGGAGGCCCATGGGGCTGGAGTTCTTGCCTGGTGGGAGAGGCTGAGGAAGCTGGGCTAGTTGAGCCTGTGAATGTTGGGAGGATCCCCATTTACCTGCAAGGAGTCCAGTAAAAAAATAAAATTGGGCTCTTTGTTGCATATGATGAGAAGATGAAAAAACAATGGGTTTAAACTGAAATTCAGACCAGAAGAAAAGGTGTAAAAGGCAGTGGAACAGGTTAAAAGTTGCTGGAACAGGTTGCCTGTGCCTGTTCTGTCCTAGGTGTGAATTACAGCTGGCTGCCTTTGAGCAAGGTGTACAGCTATGGACCTTCCTTTCATCACAGGACCTACCCTGTAATCCCTTCAGGCCAGACATCTGAGCAGCAACTGGCACTGAATTTCCAGCCCCTCTGGGAACCCTCCTGCCCAATTCCCTGTAAAGGGAAGGGTTTTCTGTGTAATAAAAAATTTGATGTGTTCTTGTAAAATTAACCTTTCCAGAAGGGGTGGCTGCATAATGGCAGGGTGGGACAATCAGATGTGTGCTGTCCCTCAAAGTTCACTTTTACTGATAATCAAGGTTTCAATATATGCAGCTGACTTCCCAAGAAAGTCACATGGTAGCAAGAATTCATCTAAAGGTGACAAGGAGCCAAGCCTGGAATTATCATCCTCACAGTGAAAAAAAAATCTTTGCTTGGTATGTATTACTTCTAGCTAAAACAATGCTGATTTTGACTTTAATTCTTTGTGTTGAAAGTACCTAACTTCCCGGCTGCTTAATTAAAAAAAAATTAATCCCTAAAATATTTTATTTAAAAACAGCCTCTTCATTGCTCTGGACCAATTACTGTGCATCCTTCCTCTTTTTGCTGGCTAAATACAACAGTGTGAAATATGAACTAGACCTAGACTTGATTGCCTATTAAATAATGTTAAAATAGCAGTAGTCACTCATCAAACTTAGATCCCATGTGGATTCCCACACTAGTTTTTTTTCTTAAAACCGATTTTTGTGATTCTTGTTTGCTTGTGTATTCAGTCTCTTCAGCAGCCTATGCACTAAAACAGCTTTTCTTGAGAGCATGCCTTTGGCTGGTTGCTCTCCAGGCTGAAAGACAGCAGAGTCTGGTGAGCTTGGGTTATGCCTGAAAACTCGAGTCAGCAGCCAACTAAAACTCAGAGGAATAATAATAAGTTGTTACTAACAAAAAACACTCCTGCTTGGAGCTGAGGGAGGCAAGTCCACACCAGTGAGGTTCTGATATTTAGTGGGTCTTTGGCCATGTGGCATCTCCTCCCATGGGCACATACAGTTCCAGCTATGTTGGCTAAAGTGCTTATAAGACTCCTGTGTCCTGCCTGACTCCTTCCTCATAATTTGGTGGGGCTACACTGAAGTCAAGTGCCTCTCCCCTGGGAAGTTTAATTCTTTTGGCTTTCTTGCTCCACAGACTCCACGTGTATGTAACAGTTGAGATACATAAAGACCTTCTAAACAGCTGGAAACATGATGAATGTTTATTCTTTTAATCACATTCTGCACTTTTAATCAAGTCCAATGCTTCAGTGACTCCATACCCTCTTGGGATCTTGTGACACCAGAATTAATAACAATCTCCTTATTTCAGTTACTGGATTGCACCTACAAACCAACAAACCTCTGTAAAGAGGAAGTGCATCTTCATTTTTTTTTAAGGTGAATCCTTAAAACCTTTTTTTTATAAAATGCAGTGTCTTCCAAGGAAATTTCCTTCTGAAAAATTAGTTCTTGTAAAGTAAAGGACAGACAACTCATCATGAATTAAGAAACCTCTACTCTAGCTACTGAATTTATGACTCCAGAAAAGAGAAGTATATTATATGGTTTTATTCTAACACTTTTTTATAGCTGTATTAATAATAGAAGTTTTGATGAATGAAGTACATGAACCCTGCTAAGATCATTTAAGCATGGAATGTCTACAATGTAGTCAGCTACAACCATTTACTAATTCTTTGAGTAGAGATAAAATTTTGACTTTACACATTGAATTTCCAAAGTACACGGAAAAAAATGAAATAGGAAGAGCATTTACATCCATTTTAATTGGTGGCAGGCATAAATTCATCAAAACAAATGGGGAAGAAAGACCATTTAGCAGAAACCTCAAAAAGTGCAGATACAGATTTGTTGAATGACAATCTTTCACGAGATTCTCCAGTAGGCTTGGTCTTTCTTTCAGACATTAGGGTCATTAAACACTGTCACACAGAAGTTCTCAAGGTAAGTGAAGATGAAAGCATACTGCAGAAATAAACTGGTGCTTCCATAAATTTCAATCCATTGGTGAAGGAGATCTCCTCAGATAATTTACCTTTGTACTGCTTTGCCTCGAGGTAGTCGGTCTCCACCTGTTACAGATTTGTTTGAATTATTACCATAAATCTTTACATGGTGACCTATGCCACAAATTACATAATATATTAACTTTCGTGCACAAAAATAAAATTGGGAAACCATAGTTAAATTTAAAGAACATAGAAAAATCACAATACTGTTAAAGGGGAACATCTGATTCTGATATAAATTTGTACTGCAATAATTTCATGACGGTCAGATGTGAAACTTCGTATTTAGAAAAGAAAAAGTACATCAAACTGAATAATGCTAGTAGTATATAAAGCCAAATCACACAAGGTCATTTCAAGATCAATGTAATAAATGCTTATTATTCAGCAGAAAAAAAAATCAGGAACAATGTACAAAATAATAGTGCAAGAACAGCTGCAATCTATTTGTTCTCATCAGTTTTGAGATTTTGGTTAAAAACTTTACAGCTGGCGAGAGATGCTGCTGAAAAACTCAGATTCCACTCAGTGGGCTGATTAAGGCACATCTTTATGGACTTCAAATGTTCGTTTTCTGTGTTCATGTCTATTGAATTCTGCGGCTCCGAGACTTTCACTTGTAGCGTGCTGTGAGAAAAGAAGTGGGGGTAGGAGAGGGAAAAAAATGAGAAAAAGTTTAGTACATTTTCCTCTTGCCCTGCAAACAAGTGATAAGAGGCAAGATGAGGTGGTGGCAGAGCCTTTATTCTGTTGGGGATTTTTGTTGTTTTAGTGCACTGTGTTCCAGAAACACAGATTAGAACCTGACCATGCTGTGCTGTAAAGCAGATTGGGCTTGTCTGTGTGGGGATGGCTGAGGCCTGTCCTTTGGCAGCGCCCATCCAGGTCAGTTTCCTGCTTGTGCTCTTCCTTTGCAGGAGGTGCAGTAACAGCTGGTCTTGCTCAGATCATCTCCAGCTGACTGCTCTAAAGGCATGGAGCAGGAATTGGGCAAGAGTTTGGGGCTTGTTTTCATCGCTGACAATTTAGTGCAGCCATGGACGGACTCACATAACGACAGTATTTTGTTTTAAATCTAGGGGAAAAGCATGATACAAGAAGGGAAAGAAACCAAATCCTTTGTGGGGGTCACTAAGCAGAACAGGACAGATGTGTGGATTGAATCATCAGACAGTTTGGATTGGAAGACACCTTTAAAGGTCATCTACTCCAATCCCCCTGCAATGAACAGGGACATCTTCAACCACATCAGGTTGCTCAGAGCCCCATCCAGCCACATCCTGAATGTTTCTAGGGATAGGACATCCAGCATCTGTCTGGACAACCTGTTTCAGTGTTTCACCATCCTCATGATCAAAAATGTCCTCTTTAATATAGAAAACACACTCAGATGACAGTTTTAATCTTAATTTCAAATGTCTTTATCCCTTTTATTTTACTGTCTACCTCCTGCAGTGATTTGTCTCCTTGTGTGTGATACATTGTTTCTCAACACCCTTCTCAAACTTTTTGAGAACTTCTAGAATGACAGAAAGTTTAAAATATTTCTGAGGTACTAAAAATAATGTTCTAAGTACTGTAATTAAGGGTAGGAGGTAATCATCATGATAAAACCTATCTGAACACAGTTTCCTATCAAAGGGGTGTTTAAACAGCAAAAATGGCTTTTACTTGCATTTCAGGAAAAGATATTCATCACAGAACTCAGGTGCACATTCTGAAGGATTGAATGTGTTGTAGTGTAGTGCTCACATGGGTGCACAGAGTACCTGAGGACAGTCAGTGTAGGACTATGCCCTAAAATAGTGGCTTGTGTTACTCAAACACCAATAACTGACTTTGGTTAAAACATTTCCCATGTAACAGCAAAAGGCAAAGAGTTTAGGCAACAGCTAAAATCACAAGTCACTGTTGTTTGTCACAGATATCAAAAACATGACATGACATGGCAGTGAAATAGAAATTTCTCATTTACTAATGCTAGTTCCCAACCCTCCAAACTGGTGCACTGCTCCCATGCTCTGCATTTCCTTGTGTCATTATTCAGCCTCTATCTTTTGTCTTGTTTTGCCATTGTACCCTTTTCCTCTGGTTGCTTTGATCTTTTCCTTCCTGCAGGAAAAGGAGTGCAGGTGTAGATGATGGATAGGACTTCAGTCAGCAAGGTTACTTTCTTGAATTTACAACCTCTTCAGACTTGGATCTTTGCTCTCAGAAAGTCAAAGGCTTTTCTTATGACCACGGTATTAAGTGCATATGGGAGATAGTGTTAAGGTTGTAGTTAACAGCTTTCCTCAGCCCTACTGATTTTGTGCTTTTCAGGCATAGCCAGGTACCAAAACATAACTTCTAACAACTACCCAACAGCTAAATGAAGAATAAGGCAGGAATGTTTTGGTTTGGTTTTTTTTAAGGGTTGGGGTGGTTTTGGGTTTTGTTTTCTTTGTGGTTGTGGTGATTGCTATCTGAAAGGAACATAAATGCGTGGGGAATCAAGAAATTGCAAACTATGAAGTAGTATGTACCTGCAAAGTGCTTTAAAACCCAGCATTTATACTGTCTTTAAAATAGTGGACAGATAAACCGTGTTGAATGCTGGGCAAGTGCCAGACAGAAAAAGCCAAAGGTTTGGGCTCTTCCTATGACCTGGAGCATTCCTTTGTAGATCCAGTAGGAACTGTACCAAGCTGGTAAGGGCCATTTTCCAAACTACACTGCTGGTGGTAACAGCGTATCCTAGGATTTGATGCAGTTGGGGCCATCATTCCTTCTCATTTGCTTGGACTATAAAAGAAAATGCTGAGTGCTATTATAGTACCAAACAGCCTTTTCCAAGGACTCAGCTCTGTTAGGGATTGCCCTACTCTTCATGTTTTAGGTTTGTACAGGTTTCTGTACAAGGTTCAATAGGCTGGACTGAATTTGCAAAACTAGAAATGTTTTGATAATTGTCATGTGATCTATTTACCTCTCAGAGAAGAACTCCAGGAAACTCAAGACTTTGATTTTTAAATTAATGCATAAAAACAGA
>VXBU01005574.1:173655-217488 GCA_013400315.1 Bombycilla garrulus
CCCCCCCCCAGTTCCTCAGTATAAATAGCATCAACACAAAAAGTTTAAGTAGTTTAGAAGATTTTACCGTGATAAAAATTAAGTGGAAAAGAATATGTTTAGAGATCTGCTTTAATGTATTTGTTAACCAAGAAGAACCTAGTCTTTCACCTTGCTTTTCATTCCTTTACCTGTAGTGACTTGTTTTCCAGCTGTTGGTGTAACAAGGTAAAAAAATCGCTTATTTAAATATTTTTAAAATCACAGAATGTATTAAAGGGATAAAGTTAAACAGAAGCAGTTGAGTTTTTCCATTCAAATCTATCATTAGAGTCTATACTAAATTTTATTCCACTCTACTTGCACAAGCTCCACAGTCCATCAAGCATTCCTAGCAAAAGATGTTACACAGCAGCCTTCCTGTCAGGAATTCTGATTACAGCCTGATGGTCCTAGAACCCATGAAGCCTATTTCAGGAGAGCCTGATCCCCACTTTACAGGCCCCTGGAGCTCTGCACTACCAACACTCACACCAGGAAGAAGATGGAGTTCCCTTTAAGTCCCTAGACAGCAGGCATAGACTGACCTTACATAATGGTCTCTTAAAAAGGTTAGAATTTCCAGTTCTGATGCCATGTGTTTACCATGCCAGCAATTATCATCTGTTTTGTTTTTATTCACTTGGGACTCAATCAGCATCAGTGCATGTAATTTGTGCAAGTCAGCTACAGGTGCTTCTGTGACATGGAACAAAAACTCCAGCCATGGCATATCCAATAGCTCTGTTTTCACTAGGGAATTTGAAGACAGGACAACACTGCTAAAACCTCAGTGAAAAAAAAAAAAAACAACAAAAAACAAACAAACAAAAATACCCCTTTTTTTTTCACAATTTGTATGAAAAAATAGTGAGATGTCTTGAATATTCAGCATTTTTTTTTCTTCATATTTAATTATACTACTCTCTCCTAGCCCTTTTCTCTAAATAGTCTTGAAGTGCTGGTAACATATTTACTGCTTAATTGGAAAGATTTTACATTTCACCATGTATAATAACTGATCTATGTAATTCTTGTTTCTTCTTAGAAAGTAAACAGAAATGAGTAACTGATCTATGTAATTCTTGTTTCTTCTTAGAAAGTAAACAGAAACGAGCAATCTGAAAAAATGCCTCAGGGAGCCAAATTCAGCAGCCCCTCAGCAGGTGCTCTGGCATGGCTCTGTGCAGGGGCCTATTGAGTCTCAGAGAGGTTTGACTCTTCCCCAGAAGCATGTGAAGCACAGAGGGGTGGCAGGTGTGGCACTGAGGCCAGGGCACACCACACTGTGTCACATGGTGCCAGGACACACTGCTGCCTCAGTGCAAGCTGGGAATGCCCTCATGTGCTCTGGGCTTTCTTTGGAAGCGGCTCTATGCCAAACCAATGGGTCTGGAACAGTCAGTGAGGACTTCAGGATGGTTTTGTGTGTGTTGTAACTCCCAGTTCCCCATCACCACTACTGAATCACCTTGGAATTTACCATCGTTCAACAGCGCTGCAGAAAGGATGGATTGCCTGTGTTTTTCTAACCAATCACCCCTGTGTTATTCTAACTCAGCGGCCAGAGCAGTGACATTGATGGACTCTCAGGCTCTCTCTGGTCACCACGGCTAAGCAGAGAACCCTGTGTGCAGTTAAGTTTCCAGACCTACTGGGGCTTAAAAGGGTCATCTCTCCCCACAAAAATTTCCTCCTATCATCAAATAAAAAGGAATAAATTGAAAAGTTTGATTTCAACATTCTACTAAAGTAAGCAATGAGTGGCCCCCCATGCTCCTAAGTGCTAAAGAAAACCTTGTTCTTTCCCACACTTCCTGTAAAAACTGCCTGACTACAACTATTTTCTTTTTTTTTGAAAAGTCACATTTCTTCCTTTAGTTTTACCCAAAATCATCATTATACTATTAGAAATACTGATTTTTAATGGGAGGATGGGAGATCAACACCAGAAAAGTTGAGACTGCCAAGTACAAAAGGAAAATAATATTCTTTGGACTGGTTATTTTCTCTGCATCTGAAGCCACATCCTTCTGGAAAAACAGGATATTTGACACCAGTTGTTATTGTATGAAAATGATAAAGTTTAAAAAAATCTGGCTAGCTCAAGTTTATATATTTGCTGAGTTCATCTGGACAACATGTTGAAAAAAAGTAGGAAAAAGAAAAAGTAAGAATGGGCAAAAAAATCTCTTATCTGTTAGGTCAGCATTTCCCATCAGAGATTGCCATCAATGCTTGTGTGCTCGTGTGCTGTAAAACAGCTATGAAAGTATCACTGCAGGGCTGTGTTTCCCTAAGTCTTTTGCAAGACCTACAGATAAAAACATCTCCTTCCCCACTATTTGGGAGAAAGGTCAAAGGGGCTCTTACCCTCCTGTCTGACAGAAATTCTGCAAACTGCACTTGTTAAACACTGCCAGCAGTGATTGCAGACTGGTAGCTTGGAAAGCGTAAGAGCATCTGTGACACACAACACTGACTCGAGGCTTTTACAGAAAGGTTTCAAAAACACTGAGTAGAAACAGTAAAACTTCAGCAGAATTTAAAAAATGTTCTCTGTACAAACTCTACTCAAACAATTTCTCAATAAAGGAACTAGTGGAATACACTAGGTTAAAATCTACAATGCCTACAGTAGCCACAATATGATTTCCAAGAGAGACTGATTTGGTAATATACTGAAAAGTATGCACAGTCTGACTGGTGTCTCTAAAATTTAAACTAATTTTTTCCACAATGCCAAAACCCAGCAGCAAATAAATCTACAAAGAAAATTTTTAACGTTTCATTTCCATTTACCAACTGGATTCTCATTGTGATATGAAATAACATATTTCAGCTGTGTAGATGCAATCTCATTTGGGAATCAGAGAGAGAAAGAAATGCCCTGGAATCAATCAAAGCAAGATGGGGAGATAACCAATATTCAGGGAGACTTAAAGTTAGATATAAGGGTCAAGTTTTACACAGCTGGAGTGCTAAGACAAACAAAACAGCACAGAATACCAAGACAGGAGATGAACTGAATGGAGACAAAAAGACAGGGTGAGAAGTCAGAACCAGCCATAATCCCAGACTGAAATTATGGTGGAAAGTTTATTTTGCTCTTCAGACTAAATCAGAATTGCTTTTTTGGTTTGAGAAAAAAAAGAAAAGGAAATATGAATGAAATACATACAAAATATATGAGAACGATAGCTAGAAGAGGCAACTAGGAATTTGAGAGCACTCTCGGCTTGTCAGTGAAAGAGCATTACTTACTGGTAGCTTTTTTTCTGAATCTATATATTGAGATACCCACAAACTGTTCAAGCTTTAAGTTTAACTTGCACAGAGACAAAATTATATAGCATTACTAATCCTTAGTACTTCATCTTCAAAGACCACAGCACAACAGTAACACTGAACAGCAGGTGGTTACATTTTCAGGTAAAGATTTGGCAAGTGGAATGGATGGCCCCAGTTTCAGAGTACAGCTAAAGAAATA
Source organism: Bombycilla garrulus (assembly GCA_013400315.1). Classification (NCBI taxonomy): domain Eukaryota; kingdom Metazoa; phylum Chordata; class Aves; order Passeriformes; family Bombycillidae; genus Bombycilla; species Bombycilla garrulus. Next base: position 177,164 of record VXBU01005574.1, read on the forward strand.
ACATAACTTTTTCTCCAAAACAGCCAGTCTCAGAAAATTACACACAGCAGATCATAGGCAACATAAGATTTAAATTGCAACTTCATTGAAGAATTCAGGAACTAAAATTCTTTTTAAAAACAAATTAATCAGGCTTGCACAGCCATGGCACTACAAAGCTCCATTCTAATGGCTCCCCAAAATACAAGGCAGACTTGAATATAGGTTGACAAGTTTAAATAGCAACAACATTCCTTCCCCCTTTTTTGAGTTCTAATTATTTAAAGCAGCCTGACTGAGAAAGATATGTAGAAGAGTAATCTTTTTGACAAGAATCACCATGTTTTGTAGTATTACAGACTCTTTAACAGTCCACAGAAGGCATAGGGTTCTTCAAGAACAAGAAAGCAGAATATTAATGTAACTTGTCACTGAAGTGGGCATGAAGAAGTCATAAAATTTTAGGGCATCATTTACTAGTGATGAACATAATGAATTTTTAGCTTCTAGGCACCACCACAAAACAAGCTTTCCTCTGATCATCAGTTCCCTGGAAGAAAACTAATTTCTAGTTATTCCTAGAAGTTAGCAGCATGCAAATAAATAAAACCCCTAAACACCTATTGTGCAGATGAGTACTGTTGTATTTGACTTACAAACATACTGTAACAGAAGAAAAGCTTTTCTCTTTTTTCTCTACCTAGTCATAATTAAAAATGGTTTTGAACAAGGACAGTAAGGTGAAGGTTGGAGGTTCAGAATAATGCGTGCTGCTGGTTCAGGCTGTTCTGAGGAAGCACAATGCCTCCATCTCCGTGCTGTGATGAATGCAGCTGTGGAAGTCTTGTCATTTGAGCTCAAATCTTTAATCCATAATACTTTTTTGACATTATAAATGCAATTATGTTATGGAGAGAGATCATCTCAGAAATATGATGAGACAGTCCCTGGGTGGTTTAAAACCCACCAGACTTCTGAATTAAGGAAGGTCAAAAAGCAATTTGCAAGTAAGTAATTTCCTTTTCTGAAATTTCTACTACTTAAATGTAATTTAAAACCAGCTGTAAGTAGAAAACTGGTAAATAGGAAATGTCAGCAATATGATACACAAGAGAATTTATTCAAACACATCTCAAGAATTTTAAACTAGAAAGACAGGTAACAACAACCACCAAATTTTAAGAATTGATACACCAAGTACAGCTCTTAAATATTTACTTGCATTGTAAATAAATTTCTTAAATTTTAAAAATAAATTATTTGTATTGAATGTTTTGAAAATTATGCTAAGTTCCCCAATTAAAACACTGAAGTTTAAGTAGTTTTCGTCCCCCTAAAAATTTACCCTGCATTCAAAACGAAAGACTTTACACATAGGCAGGAGAGCACAATTCAAGTGAGAATAAGAATTTATTCTTAAAGAAAAATATTTTAAGTCATTCTTACAGCTTCTAGACAAGATTTTTCTCAGCTAGGTTTTCATTAAATGTACAGGAAATAAACCATTGCTTGGACCAAGATTTTAATAGTTTGAAATAAGACAGCTTTGAGGGCAGGCCTGTGTCAGAAAAATATCAGGTATCTCTGAGTACTTGTGAAATCCAAACCTTAGGTAACAGGAACCTGTGACAAGATCTGTCTGAAAAGACTGACTTCCCTGAACACCATAATTTTCATGTATGCATGTATTTTAATATGAAATGTGAAAGCCTCATTACTCTAATTCCTAGCAGAACCATAAGTTAGAAATATTCTACCCTGAGCTACAAAATGAAAACAAAGAATACCTACATAAGACCTGCTTGGAAAACCTTGATTGTAGTCACATTAGCCACTGATGACTTGACAACTAATATAAAATATCCCAAACCAAGCAGAAATTCAGACTTACGCTTTTAAGAGCGTTTTAACTCCTAAGTTAATTTTAAGGCCATTCCTACTGCTACGCATGAAGTAAGAAAAGTAGGTCTAAAATGAATCTTAATGGTAAGAAAAAGCTGCAGTCAAGTTAAGATACCTGTCCCACTTACAGATAAATTCCCCTTATGGATGCCCAGCAGTGGAGACAGAAAGGAGCATGTGGCAGTAAGTGGAGAATGGAGAGCAGGTGAGCGGCACAGCCACTGAAAGAAAGTGTGAAACTCCTGCCTAAATTTAATTTGTGGTAAGGAACCAATAAAGCTGAAGGTAGACTGAAGTCAGGTGAGATTTTACCATATGACTTGTGTTGAAAACATTGTCTCCATAAATCATGAAGTTTCTCACTAAAGGTTTACATCCTCTTGACACAGCAAGACTTACCATTATTTGTACTCCAAAGAAATTGAAGAATAATCTAAATGGCCTTTACTGATGTCTGGAACATGAGAGGAATCAGCATCAGAAAATGGTCCCCTTTCAGTTATGAGAAAACGCAAAGAAACAAAAACTGCTTGACCTGTCCCACAAGAACAGAATGTGCAATTTGCCATGAATATGGCAGCAGAAACTGTAACTTCTCTAGAGTTATAAAGCATCCAGAGCTGTTGGCCCAAAAGTGTGGAGATAGGAAGATGAAATCTGTTTAAATATCTTGACCTTGGAAAAGATAGATCTTTACACTGTAAAAAAAAAAAAAANTTAAAAATTTGGTATAGCTTTTTACTAAAGACTTCCCATACCTAGGTTTGAAGAAATCTGTGACAAAAGCTGACTGACATTTTGCTCATGGTATTAAAAATCTCTTGGCAGGTATATGGATCAGATAGAATGGACCAGCCAAAGTACACAATGAGAAACATGCAGGAAAAAAATCAAAACAGGAATAAAACTGGGCGGCACTCGTCTTCTGCAGAACTTCTTTTGGCACTCACAAACACACAGTCTGGGATAAAAGGAAAGCTGATGCGTGATCTGAGAATCAGTTAACAGTTTGGTACGAAAGGAGAGCGAAGTATGAAGGCAGGACGCAGGGAAATGTGGAATACCAGAATGTAATTGCCGGGCTGGTCTGAACCGTGGCTCAGACATGGGTCTGAATAAACAAAGAGTAACAGCAATGCTGTGAAATGAACAACAGCTCAGCAGGACCCCAGTGCTGCAGCAGTGCAGGACAGGCACTTCTGAGACAAAGGCACAGAGGCAGCTGTGGGCGAGCACACACAAATGCAAGTCAGAGTTGTACAAATAAGGGCCATGAGATACAAAAAGCAGCAGGACAGCCAACACAGGAAGAGACAGCCAATGGCAAAGGTGCAATTTTCACTGCAGGACAGAGGTGATGTGCAATGACTTGACATCACAATTGGGTTCATCACCCTCCTTGAAAAAGTGTGCACACCTTTCTATAAAAGGTACAAAACTGCAGGGAAAACAGAGATCATCTGATTTATTAAGTGAGTAATTAACAAAAAAAGTTCATTATAAACCACACATTGAGAATGAAATACAAAGTGAGCATTTAGATGAGAAAACACATCAGTCTGCTGAATGCTGGTAATCCAACGATGGAAAAGGAGAAATAACAGATGGAGGAGATATGAAAACTGTGGTTTTCATAGATGGTTTTCACGGTGATACCTCATGCATTGAAAGGAGACAATGGAGAGAGATATGTCTCAAGAACAGCATTATTTTATCAAGTTACACTGCAACCAATCAAAACATTAAATCCTAACTTGGTTAGGACTGTGGAGTACGTATCAATTATTACACAGTAACAATAATTTTAATATTTTATTTGACTAGCAGTGAAATAAGATTTACTTTTCTAGCTTTTTATAAACCACTACTAAAAAAACCTTTGTGAGCAATAAAGTAAAAAATTCCAAGTAACTTCCCAATTGGCATATCAATGGAGGTTCTACTTGCAGTTTTTCAAATAAGTGATTTTCTCTTAAAATCATACCTTAGAAAGTTTCACAGGTAGCACATATCCCTATATAAATATATTCAGGTACAGGTCTAAAAATCACACATTTCTATATAATTGTATTTGGTAAAACCTGTAATTCTGATTTTCAAACATCTTCCTCTGATTTCTTTCAGAATACCTAATAAAATCTTGAAACAACTATGAAGTAAACATGGGTAATGAGGACTCCATAAACTTTCTTTATCCAGATCACACACCCAAAACCACCATCATGTTTGACGTGAGATTGAACACAGGAATTACAACACTGCCCTGACTGCCACCAAGGACAAACCCCCCAAGCTGTGATGCTGTAGTGGGGTGTGCATGGCAATACTGGCAAAATGCTGCTCTTAAAACATTAGGTTTCTCATATACAAAAATTTCCTTTCAGATACATCCATCTAATCAGTTGTTGATCACTGTAAAAGTATCAGTCTTAATTAGAACCTGAAGCTTGTCAACAGCTTTCAGAAACACACAGCATTCTCAGTGACACCCAAGATTCAAGGACATTTTAGAGAGCTTTTCTTTTCTGTGTTGACCAGAGGAAACACTGGAGAGAAAAAGGCTTTTGATAAGGAAATACTGTCCTTAAAACATGTCAAAAATACTATTTATATTAAATTAATATCCAGTTACCAAATAACAAAAACATTTCTATTAGTCTCAAAGATTGTTTAAACAATATTTTTAAGGCACAGCTGTGCAATTACAGCAAAATTAAAGGACTCTACAAGCAAAAGGATGAAGAGTGAATAAATGTGCCATTATATTTGACTTAAAAATCTGAAAAAGATTTCAAACCATCAAGGGTCAGACTAAAACTATCCTTTGATGTGTGAAAGATGAATTAGGAAAGGAAAATCTATCGAAGAATATATGCAAACAACAACCCAGTCATCTCACACCATTTTAAATTTCCCCCCTCGATTCTCTAACCAGAATCTGCACTTTTTGAATATAATTAACTGAAGATTCCAGTATAAGACACTTTACAAAGATGTGGTGAAAGTAAAAAAGCAGCACTGGCTTTAGCATATAAACAATAGAGAAAGGCAAACTAAGGCACAGTACACAGAACTCTACGAATTAAAGCATCTCTCTTGAACTATTTTCAACAGCAAAATGTGGAATTGTCTCAGCAAAATTAATCTGCTCTGGTCATGGTCAGACTACATAAATACTTCATTTATAGGTTACATCTTCACAGGCTCTGTTGATTGACTTCCCTCCTTTTCTATCTAACAGCAACAGAAGCTCTGCTTTAAGGTCATAAACTCTCAACAAAGGAGAGGATTTTAAAAAGTATATGTACTTATCAGTTTTTCAAAAGCACTGTGCAGGCCTTGGAAAACTGGTATTTTATTTTCTAGAAAAAGGCTTACAAAGAAAGACAGAAGATCATCTATATTTATTTAGTATTACCAGTTCCCTAAAGAAAGCCGAAAAATCTAGCCATTTTCTCAGGACCAAGGACAAATAGGAAAACATGACTACGAGATTCTCAGTTTTTGAAGAGGTGAAGTTAAAAACAGACAGCAAAACAATACCGAATAAACTGATGAAAAATGCACCCCAGCTTAGGTATAAAACTGGGTATAGAAGTCCTACACAAAGGCTTAATGATCATGGCACTAAACTACAGAAAACTACAGGTAAAGAAATTTGAAAGCCTCAGAGGCAAGTTTTTTTAAAAAAAAGTCCATTATTCAAAGAAGCAAGATTAAAAATCCTTAGCTCAGAACCCTCAAGAGAAGATGAGTAACAGCATACTCTGAGGCAATATGCAAATAACCACAGTTTAAAACCAAACAGCACCCAAAACCTACACATCTCACATTAGGTCACATGATGTGAGAAAAAGAAAAGGAAAGAAAAGTATGTAATTTGGCAAGTAGAATTTCAGAGCATGAAACAAAATGGAGCATTAGATTGCAGCTTGGGAGTTGCTGTTGTTGCATCATGGGGAATGAGGCAGAGACCGTTAAGTTCATTAAATGAGTAAGGATTTATTACACATGTATAGTTAACTATATATCAAGTGTACCTTTCTACTTTTACACTTCTGCGTTAAAAATGGCCCACTTACTGAGAATAGTCATTCATTTAATATTATTCTTGTATTTCTATTAATGCTCTTACTTTGGTTCATGTCTGTCTGTGAAAAGGTAACTTCCTGTCTGACAACTACAGGTATGAAAATTTCTATCTGCTTACTCTGCATCAGAGGTGAAACTTATTTTAGAGCCAAGTAACCCTTTAATGAAAAGCCTTTTTGAAAAGAGCCTTCTCAAAATCAGCAGATTTAATTATTGTTACACTCTGTCTCCTCTGCACTTTTCCTAACAAAATATTTTAAATTTGTTGCTCATTAGGGGTATAGAATGTGGTCCTTCATGGAAGCTGAACAACCTGCTAAAATCAATCTTGTTTGTCACTAGGTCATTCACAGTAGGGAAGTGATTCCCATTCGTAGCTTTATCATTATTGGATTGCAATACTATGAGACAAATAAGCAACAATACTGGAATCGTAAAGCCATACTAACACAGATGTGTAAAAACAAATTAACAAAATTTTCCCTTCCAAGTTTTAGCGAACTTATAATAATGGAAGTTAAGAAAATGTTTGTAATATTAATACAGATGTTATTTTATGTGCACAATGAAGAGACCAATTAAACTCACAACACCATAGTTTTCATAGTTACAATTCTTTACTCTTGCAGCCATCTTTGAAATGACCACAAAAATTAGCAAATTCTCTTTTCAAGTACTGCACTAACTTGATTTCATTAAGGTAGAATTTAAAAACCACATTCAAACATAATAAAAAATTAAAATTGAAAATTCATATTCTCTGCTAACAAATCCAATAGAGGTGTTCTAAAACTCCAGACTACTTAAAAAAAAGCCAAAATGTAAGGGTGATGCCTTAGTTTTAGCTTTCCTATTTTTCAGATTCTGTACTGCATTAGTATGTAACTCTGAACTTCATATAAAGTGTTAGCAAGTTCTCTTCACATTTAGCTAGACAAAACAATCCTTTTCCAGCCTGAGAACCAAGGACATCGTTGCAGCTTCAGGCCCAAAAAGTACAAACAGTGATTTGAGGAGAGCAATCTGGGAGGATGAGACTTCATAACCTGAAGCTGTGATTGGACAATTAACCCCAATAGGTAAATGGACCAAAACTTTTTAAAGTGTGAAAACTCAGGACACACTGTCCATCTTGGGTGGAGCCATGGCCAGGCTCTGGTACTGCCCAAGGTGTACCCTTTGAAGAGTTTTTAATAAATACCTACTTTATTCCTTTAACACTATCTAGCCTCTGTTCTGGGTAGCCTCTCTGGGCATCAAGGGTGAAAATAAAAAGTTCATGTTGGATGAAAATATCCTAACTTTATGTGCTACAAATTCATTTTTAAAAGCTTTTGTATGCAAAGTCCCACCCTCATATGAGGGCAAGTGCACAGGTCTGTGACGTCAGCTGTGCCTGCTACTGTAGAAGGTTCACAGTCTCTTCTCCATCTGTATGAAGTCCACACCCTCTGAAGCAGATTTTTATAATATTCAGTACATTGTAAGATCATAACATGGAGTATTTTACATGTCCCAGTTTTATCACTGGATTAATAGTTTTTGTATTTTAGCTTGGCTTTCTTGAAACCTTTTGCCCAAGTCCAAAGCACGTGAATGTGACCTTCAGTGCTACAGGTGAACTACTCTCAGGAAAAGAAAACAAATGCTTTCCTAAAAATATGCCTATGAAATTTTCTTTGCACAACGGAGAATAATAGAGTTTTCAGTGTTGCTATCATAGCCTTTCTAAAGAGAAACAGGATTTAGAGTAAAATGGAACTGCCCCTCAACACATCAAACGCCTTGTGGAAGCAACAGTTCAGAAGTAGCAACAAACATCAAATGGACCCATGTAGCTACCAGCCACCTTATCTTGAATACAACAGGCAATGAGAAAAAACAATTAACTCTTTACTGTTGCTGCAATGAGTGCATGGCTAGTTCTGGTTGCTGGACACTGCCTTGAGCTGTAAGAATTCAACTGTTTATTCCTGCTTGCACATGCTAATGAAAACCAAGTGCACATAAAAATTTGGTAACAACATTCTGCCCACCTGCCACAATGTTTCACAGTAAAACAGCATCACAACATCTCTTTCTTCAAAGAACATTTATAAGACCCCAAGACCCGGAAAAGTTGAAGAAAAACTTCAAATACTGAGCATAAATCTGTCTATAGCAACATTTCAAGCATGAAAACAGAACAATGATATAGTTTATGATACCACATAAACAAAAATGCAATCCAAAGAACGTATGAACGAAACATGATGCTTTCATGTGCATTAAGTTTCCATATGTGGGAATTGTCTGAAATCACATGCATGCACAGGTAGAAATTCTGTCACTTCTTTTTAGGAAATAGCTATATTAGAGTAAAAATGTTTGTATGATTTCCTTGGCTGGTGCAGAGAGTACACAGCGTTGAATCAACACAGCAAAACAAGACATCCTTCCAATAACAGACAATCCTTTGATAGTGCAATAGCACCCCTAAGAAAGATCCGGGTTGCAAGTGTGGAGACAATTCCAGAATCATCATTCTTTGTCTTTTAACATTTCTTTTATCCTATCATAGCCTTTCTAAAGACAATGACTGATATGATAAACCATGAGTAAAAGGGAAAATAACAAAAACTGTAAATGAAGTAATGTAAAATATCAAAATAGTTATCAGATTTCCTGAAGATCCAAAACTAAAGGATGAATGTTATCAGGTAGATAAAATTGAGTCCCAATTAAAACTAATATGAGACCGTATCACAGTAATAGGTCTTGCATTACCATAGAAACAAAACATTTACCGATAAAGTAATTGGAATGTAACATTTTCTCCATGAGTTACAGGTATGAGAGAGCTCTTTCTTCATTTGCAATACAGAAATGGACATGTGCTATCCTTTCCTTTTCTAGTTATTCTTTTTTTTACAGGAATTTTGTGTCAAAGTTTGAACTTCTTAAAAACAAGTTAGTTATGTAGAGCTTGGCCCCAGATCAATGAATTAAAATACAAAACAGTAGTCTATAGATGAAAAAATGCTGTACTTTGGAAAAAGCAGGGTTATACTGAATGAGCTGAATATGAAGCATTCTATATATCACATGAAGTACAAAACAAATAAAGCATACAAGAGCCACTATATCATTTATATTACAACTTAAATTAACCTTTCCATTTATTATCAGAGATCCTTTTCTACAAGACAGAATACAAAGGAGGACCTAAGATTTTGCTATGATATTTTGAATAAGGTTTTTTTATTTGGGCAATAGATCAGATAAGCTAATACAATATTGTTTCTATGAAGGCAGTAATTTAAATCACATTACAGGAGTTGTGTTTTACTTGGTGAGAATTTCTCACCTTAGTAGTTTTGTTGAAATGAGTTGAGACTTCTGTTTGAGATCTCTTTTCCCAACAGAAGAAATAATTACACAAATGTGCCCTCTTTCTAAGTAATGTAACGACCTTTCTGAGATCACAGTTGTATTACAATGTATTTATAAATACCTATCCTTAAAAAATATTTAATTTCACACTAGCCTAAAAAGATTCCAAGCCAAAATATTTAGCATAGTAACTGTATATTGTTCTTGTCATAAATAATTTTGCATTTTAAATTGTGTAATGATTCAATGATTCAGCCCCTTAGAGTCAGCAGATTTCATTTGTCAAGGAAAAATTGGGTCTCTGACTGAATAATTTTCAGAAGCACAAAATACTACTTTTTACTGTAAAATTACAGAACTATTACAGATTTGTAACAGAAACCATTCAATGAGAATTTATTAAACCCAGCTATATGTTAATGCATTTATGCTTCGTTTTATAGCTTACCCCTCCTCACACTATGAGAATTTACATAATGGAATGAAATTCTGGGTTTTTTTGAGATCAATAGCCAGTTGTGACTGACTTTAGAATGTCAGAACTTGACTTCTTGTCTGTCTCAACTATATTGGTTAGCTTATCAGAGTTGAAAGAATGGTGCAAAACATTGCACACATTTTAAAATTGCACTTTCTGAATTATTCTGATGTTATGCAATGTTTAATTTCATGAATTTTCTGAAATTAAAATGAGTAACATGCAATAACAAAAAGTGCTTAGTTGTTTGACTTCTCCAATTCTTTAGGATTTCAATTTTAAGATGAAGTGGGGAACAGGAACTTACCTACTTGGTACTTTGGGTAATAAGGTGCCATTTGTCCACTAGTGCATGATTGTCTCTTATGCCTTTTTCTTAAATTTGTATCAGTGGTCTCCCATTGTGGACTTTTTCTTTTGTTTATTCTAGTAGGTCCTTCAGAACTACCAGCAGGATTATCATCCTGGTTTACACCACTACTTAATTTTCTGCTGTGAAACTGGCCATCCAGTTTTTCAGTCACTTTAGAAGAATTAGATCCTTTAGATGTTTCCACTTCATTCTCTTGTTTCTTTAATGTACTTTGTTTAGTAGAATGAGACCTTAAAAGAGGATGTCTTTTTTCTTCCATATAGGCCTGAGTGTTTTTACTGTCAACAGCTTCAGGAGAACAAATGACATTATTTAACTTAAATGAATTGTGCTGCTCAGTATGGTTGATTTTTCTTAGAAATATCCTACAGTCTTTAAAGGTTTTGGCTTTCCAAGTATTTTGAAACAGTTTATCTTGGCTTTGTTCTTTTCTTACATTTTGCTGGCAAAGAACTTTTCCATTTGCCTCTGAATGTGACTTAAGTATATTTGCTAAAGCAGGATGTGGGTTAAAGTCAGAAGATCCCATCATCTGTTGAACAAATGCATCTCTGGCTTCATTTTCAGTTGGCAAGAGGCTATTCTGAGACTCTACCAAAGTCTGAGGGGGCTGGATTTCTACTGTGTTTTTTTCCTGGAGCTTAGGTGTTTCTTCATTGGTTTCCCCACTTTTAAACAACTGGTTTTGGCAAAATAACGGCAGATTTTTCTTTTTTGATTTCCAGCCTCCAGGAGCCTGATTATAGAGCTTTTTTGTTTGTCCCCACCTATCACGCTGCAACTTCTTAAATTCATTTCTTTTTAATCTGGCTAAAGTGAAATTACTTTTCATGCTTAAGACTGGAGACCTCACCATGTTATGTAATATTTGCAATCTCCCTGTTGGTTTTGAAGGGGAGGATAGTGCAAACTTTTTAAAGTGCTTTCTGAAAGGGCAAGTACTAGGATCAGATTGTTTAGTTTGCACCTTTATCTCTTTAGTACTAACCACTTCTAAGGGATTGCGAGCATTTGCCTTTCTCACAAGAGAGAGAGACTGTGTTTCTGTAGTTTGCATAAACCAAGTGCAGAGTTCATTCATATTACACTTTTTCTGGAAAAGCATTTTTATAGGTGATGTTTCAAGTTCTACAAGGCAGGAGTCTAAAGGGTCTGACATTTCAGTATTACAGTCTTGTTCAATGGGATCCCTTTTTTCACATACACATTTGTCAAAATCACTTCCTCCCACTCTCAACCAGGTATTAGTCATCTGTTCAAATCTATTGTTTAGTTCTTCCAACAAGGTGTCACTTGAAGTGGAAGTAGGCCACCACCTGAGAGAGGGATTTGATGAAAATATGGGATCTGATGATACTTCATTAATGGGCCCGAATTCACCATCCTCAAGACTTTTTTTAGCATTTCCTGAATTTCTCAGTTCTGAGGTATCTTTGGATGCTGTATTCTGATTTGACTGTGTAAGTTTTTCCTTTCGCTCTTTAGCTTTTTTCAAATGGAGTTTGTAAGATTTATGTAGTAAGGCACTTCTACAAGTAAATGCACTAGAAGATGCTAATGAATGCAAAATGTGCAGTGAAGGTTTTCTGTCTCTAGCAGAGTGTCTCGATGGAATTTCACGTTTTCTTGACACTGTAGTAACATTGTGTGATCCATCCTCTCTAGAATCTTTCTGCACGTTCTTTACTTGACCCATATTATTGCACAGTTGATTTTTTCTTTCCTGTGGTATGTTTTTTTCTAACATATTCTGCTGTTGTATGGGAGACAAACCATTGCTGATGCTCACTTTTCTTTCCTGAGGTGAAAGTCTACTGACAGTCACTGATATGCCGGAAATTTTCACTTTTGCTGGCCTGCCAGGTTTTCGAACCGTGGTTAACGGTTTCTTAATCTGCCATATAACATTGCTGCAAGGATGTGGTGATGCCAGATTACTCTTGATAGGCCTGACATAGTCATAACCAGAGACCTCCTTTTCAGTAGAAGAATTGTGGAAGGCTTTAACCATTTCAGTCAAAGCATTTCCAGTTTCTGCATTGTGCCTCGCTTTGCTGGGATCATTGGCAAAATTAGAATCAGCATGTTGTGTGGGCAGAGTGCCGATGAGATTCAGATTACCTTCAGAAACATGCCTCTTAGTTCTTCTTGACCTTCCAAAAACAACTGTCACAGTAATATTTTTGTTGCTGTTAACTTCCTCCATTGCTGCTGTGTCACACTTGACGCTTTTACCACCACAGCTAAGTTCAGGTCTAGGTTTTGTGCTTCCACTCACGTCTGCTTTTGGTTTAGGAGGCCGTCCAATAGGTCGCTTAACCTGCTTAACTACTTGAGGACCTATTTTCTTTGGTCTACCAGGTTTTCTTTTGAAAACAGATTCACTGCTACCGCTTGATTTCTCCACAACGTCATCATTTTTTTTTGAGTCATTTATGCTAATTTGACCAACTGGACAAGAGCTTGTAACTGCTTCTGCATAAACACAGCCTGATCCCTCCTTAGTATCATTTTCACTGCAATCACAACCCTTGACACAGACTGCGTGAGAAAGGTCACCTGTGTCCTGTTTATCTAACAAAGTGTTTGTGTGCGCCTGAAACAAACAAAGATCTGTGCTTCCCTTAGAAGATGCAGCTGCAGATGTCAAAGTGTATTTGACTCCTTCATGGCTGTTAACTTCTGAGACAAACATAAGCTTAATAGGACTAGAGTAGTTCACGGGAGATGAGATCGCCCCGGCTTCAGATGTTACATCCAAGTCCCCATTATTGGAAGCCGAACTGGTTGAATCAAAGGTCAGAGATTTCAAAAGGCTGTCATTAATTTCTTGATCTATAACACTTTCTTGTGTGTTTGCTGCAACACAAATTGCTTTGATTTTACTGCTGCTTGGCACATGTGAATGTGGAAGGAAGCTTTGTCCTGAGCATCCCATTTCACTCAGAGTAAAAGGTAAGCCCCTTCGAATAGCTGGGTTCATAACCTCTTCATAAGCATTATCTTTTAACTTTTGGCTTATTTTGTAACTATCCAACAATGAGCTGCTAGTCTTTCTGGCTAAGTTTATAGTATCTTCTAAACGCTCCACAACAACTTGCAGATTTGTGTCTCTCACAATTTTGCTTATATTTAGGTCACTGCATCTGTCAGCATGAACATTTTTGTTAATTTTCATTTTTTCCAAACTCTTCAAAGACTTTTTTGTACTGGATGACTTTCTAAACATGATATTGTTTGTTACATACACAGAGTACCACCCAGGAGGCACAATGTTACGTTTAGTTCTACCCAAGATTTCATTACTCTCATCCTTCAGAGAAATCTGACCAGTCTCTTTTAAGCTTGCACAATCTCCTTGTGTATTTGGGAGTTTTGCTTGGTTGGCTGCAATACCACTGTTTTCTGAAAGAACTAAAAAGCTGGAGCTGGTCTGAAAATTAGTAAGAGGTAGTTTGAAAGACTCTGTTTGGTGTACTGGAAAGCACATTGGTTTGGTTTGGCAATTCACACATGGATTACTTTCGAGATGTTGTAAAGTCTCATCTTCTATCACAGTAAAACAATGTCGTTTATTTGGATGCAATTTATCAATTTTTTTTGTAGATTTCTTTGCATTTCTCTCAGAAATTGACTTTTTTCTTACAACAGTTTCATCAAGGCTTGCAAGCTCCCTCTTGATTTGCAAAGACTGTCGTCGAATGACTGGTGAATCAGGAGAATTATACGTTGCAAATAAAGTTTCCTGACGCTTGCGATATCTTGTCTGGATAATTTTATTTTCCACTTGTTTATCATGTTGGCGAAGTAATTCCATAAAGCTGTAATCACTTGCCTTAGCATTATGCAAAAGGGAAGTTATGAAGTCTCCTAATTTGACATCATTTTCTGGTGCCCTGTCACTGCTAGAAAGTTTTACAAGATTTGTTGCTAGGTCTGAAGTGTCTATTGATTTCAACTTCTCATTAATGCGGTCCATTAAATCTTGAAAAATGGTAGAATGCTCACCTTTCTCAGAGTTCATATAACCACCATTGCTTTCTTGATCTGCTGATACCAGTGCTCCATCTGAATAATCAATCTCTTTTCCTTTGCATGTTTTACCCTCATATTCAAATTCTCCCTTGCTTCCTTCAGCTGGCAAGAGGGATGGAGGCTGGTTGATGGATATTTCAAGCTTGTTGTTGTCTAAAGTTGGAAAATCCATAACCATTCCTTCTGACAATTCAAATTCTCTACTGTGTACAGGTGATAGTGGAGGTGGCGAAGGGCTGCGGGATCTGCTTGAATTTTTAATGCTGCTTAAGAGGTCACAGTCCTTAGCTGAATATGTACATGCTGCTGCTTTCACAGAATGCCTGTTATAATTTTGCAATTGGTCAGCACAATACTTAGAACTACATGCTTTGTTTACCATTGTCTTAATACATCCAATTGCTACAGCTTGGCACGACAAAGAATGGAAATCTTTAATACAAACAGAGAGAGGCGGTAAACAAGTGTTTGGCCTTTGATTTTGTAAACAGCACCTTTTTGTCAGCATGTGTCCATTGCAACTGCAAAATGGAACGTGAACATCCTCTTCAGTAAAGGAACTGGGAGTTTCAGAGTGGACCAAATGTGTTTGCTTGCAACTGCAAACTATAGGAACATTTTCATCCTGTATTAGGAATTTTAACATAGCCAAAGTCTGTTGCCAGTGATATGAACAAAAAGACTCCAAAATTTTGTTTAATGTTGATTTTCCTTTTTCCAAATTAGCTGTTTCCTCTGAATTTGCATCAGCTGTTGAGCTTGAACTGAAAATGAAAACAAATCAAAACAAAATATAAATTACAGTAAAACACCATATCTAATGTTTGTTATAATGGTTAAACTCAAGCCTAAAGACCTGACGTTTACAAAACAGTTCTGTTCTATCTGCAGTATTCAAGCATACTTGCAAGTGTCACTAGCAATGATGGGCATCTTATCAGTGATAGCACTAAACTACCATTAAGAAAAATAACTATGAAGAAATTAGAGGCAAAAAGAATAATTTGAAATACAGCTTCTTGAACCTAACTGTAATTACAACAATGTTAATTTTTCTGGTATTTCAAACGATCTTAATTATTAATGAAAGAAAACCTCATCAAGAACCCAGCAAGCTTGGTATTACTCCCATTTCACTAACTGGGGCACAGGGGAGGTAAATGACTGAGATTCAAGGTCGTGGCAGAGGAAAGAATAGATCCATCTCTCCTGAATTCCACTCTTAAGATATTTAAACACTCAAGTATATTGAGTGCTCTTCAGGATACACTTAAATGTATTCCTAAAGATACTTTTATTTCTACATTTATTTTTAAAGAACACTTAACAAGCTAACAGAAAATGGAAAAAAATAACCTAGCACTCTTTGCAAGTAAAATTTTCCTTTACAGTATTTAAAAAAATTGCAGTGGTGCATCAAAAACTCTCCATTGCAATATATTAAACAAACATGTGTGTGCGCACAGAGATTTGTTAAACAGAGAGAGAGAGTTAATCACCACTGGAATAAGCAATTTCTGAGATAAAAGTTAATATCCTTTAAATAGGGTAGGCCTGTATCTAAAGATTGCTGAGCAGCTGTTCTCAAATGTATTAACTAAAAAACCCCACCCTTTTAAAATACTAGTTTAACTATTTAATCAATTTCTTATAAATTATTAAAACTAATGTCACTACTTACCTAATCAATCATTTATACTGAAAAGTTGAAAATTTTCCATGGTAGAAATTAATACAGGTATTTCTTCAATTAAATACAAAATCCTTAAGCTGGATAGCAACTATCAACAGATAGTTAACACCTAGTTCAAATGTTTTATTGAAACCAATTGCATGAGTGGAAAAATGTTGGAAGAATTCTGTTTTAGAAAAGTATGTATAGTTTAAACATATCACCAAACTCTGAACATGACACTAACTTTTTTTCCCTATTATCCTCTGTAATTCTTTTGTATTTAAGCCTGTACTTCAAAAAGTTTTCATTTTGATTTGTTTTGCAACTGTACTGATCAATGTACGAACATATTTAAAATTTAATGTGCTGTATTTAAATATAGTCACCTACTCATTCATTATGTCATACCCAAAATTATAAGCATCAATAATAACTTTAAGCTTCAAGTTTGTTACTGGAAGTTATTACACATAAGCTTGTATTTTCATTAGCCTAGACAGATTTTAAAGTTTAGCACTTAAAACCAGCCAACTGTGCATAATAATTCTTCATGTTTTTCCTGTAATATTCAGTATAAAATGGTATACATTCAAAATCAGGAAATCAGGCATCTAGATGATACTAACTCATAAAGGTGTAAGGCAATTGTGATGGTATTAGTTGAAGCTGAAATTATATTTAATCTGAAATTATTAAGTCTTAAAAAGAAGAAGAAAAAAAACACAACAACCTCTTTGCACTTGCAATCTAAAGTAAAACCCACATTATTCAAGGGAATTTCAGTGTCAGGATTTTACTCCTCTTGAAATGCCATTACACTGAGGAAAGCCTGACTGTTACTCCAATAAATTCAGAAGTCACAAGGTATCAAAATCACTACACTTGTATAAAGGAAGCTTATTCTAATAATACAATTAAGGATAAAAGGTAATTGCCCTCCCCACTACCATGATTTTCATTAATGCTTTGAAAAGCCAGATTAAAAACCAAAAAAAAAAAAAAAATTAACATGCCACTAGGCCTTCACCTTCCATATTCTGTTTGTAAACCAGAGTAGATTTGTTAAGTACTAATTTGCTAAGAAGATAGCTATAGTAGAGTCTTTTCTTAGACTGAATTTCTAAACAGGTACCTTTCTATCTGTTTAGACTTGCAAGGTGTCTATAGTTTCACTGGAGAGTTTTAACTATAGGAGATCTGTATTCATAACTGCTATTTAAAGTCTGTTCACTGGTGAAAGAAACTTCTGGAGCCTTACAACCTTCTCCAAGTGAGCGATCAAATCATCCACAGGCCTCAAAACTATTTTGAATTTGCTATGTGGAGATAAATTTGTTGTATAAAGTGATATTCTGATTATCACAGACACAATGGACATTCCTCTAGAACAATTTCTTTCTTGATTATCCACCCTTGTGCGATATCTATAATGTGCTTTCCCTTAACGTGAGTTAGTTTCTAAAGCTGACAGACAACAGACAACTTTCATCTATTCTATTGCAATAGTACCACAGTTCAAACGATCTTCCGAGTTTGTAAAAAGACATCGAGCCCTTACTCAGTCACCATTTGGGAGCAGAGCTTGCTACACAAACAAATCAGGTATTAAAGCAACACATTTTCCTTGAAGTGTCTCCCTGTAGAGATGTCAGTATATTTAAACGAACCAATTTTTAGTAGCTTTTCAATATGACTATGGAATTACACTACAGTTTCCTGTAATGCCTTCCTATATCTCCTTAAATTTGTGTTGTCACACTGTAGTTTGGAGTATGCTCAGGATAAAAGGCTTAAGCAATAATTTCATAGAAAGAAGACCTCTCATTTTGACAAACTGCACACTTCCTCCAAACCACACACAAAAAGATGGCTGGAGAGAGTGGGCAGGAAAACTGAGGGGTTGAGAGGTGAGAGGATCAATATGCACTGCCACCCTGGAACCTTTTGTATTGCTCAAGACAAAGGTTAAGCACAGAACAGTATTTCCCTTCTGGCACATAGGGCAGTTAATAATACGGAGTGCGGATTGACTAGAGTCCAAAAATGGCTCAAGGCAGCAACGTGAGAAGGTCAATTACCAGACTTTCAGTGTATTAATTTAAACATAAAGAAGTAAAACTTGGGCTCCTCTACAAAAACTATCAGGGCAGAGCTCTATCAGAGGACTCCCAAAAGAGGTCCTTCCCCTGTCACCTCAGCCAGAGGACAGATCCCTCTAGCAAGATCTTTACAGACTCGGAACAGGAACAAAACTGGAACAGAACATAGTTTCAAGTACTCATACAAACAGCATGGAACTACTATAGAAATACAAATCTGTCTTATAGAAATGTTTGCTTTCTGACTTTATTAAGTAAATAAGTACCTCAAAAAAGCTATATGCTACTTATATTTTTTAGCTGCTAACAAATAAATTTTCTGATTTTCTTCTCATTAGTAATTAATCAATTCTGAGAAAATAAACCATCCTTACTTAAAGCTACTATTTCTGATAAAATTCTCATAGCAAATAAGTCATTATGAGCTTAATTTGTACTGTTCTTGGTCTTATGACACTGCTAATCAACTTGTGCCTCAGGAATAAGTCAAATAAGTCAGTGTACAGGTTTTTGTTTCTTTCTTTTTTTTTACTGAATGAGCAAATCAATCACACATCAGTGTTGTAAATTTATGTGCAAAAGCATTGAAGTGCTTTACTACAAATTACAACGTAGAAACACGTTAACTAAACAATTAAATTCATACAATCAGATTTAGGAATATAACAACACAAAGAAGAAACAGAATTACAGTACATTTACAACACAAGACAAATACATGAAATTCATTAGAAAATATTGTAATAAATAATTCATGAATCATAGTGCAATTGATTTATGCATAAATATAACTAATTGCCTAAAAATCAGTTGTTAACAAAAATCTGTCAAAAATCAAGGCAGCCACAGAGTTTTACTAAATTACTGCGACAATGGAAATACTGCAATTAAAAAACAAATACAAGTATTTGTACTGTAAACAACTAAAAAAATCAGTCTCACTAAAGTTAATATACAATTTAATATAAAATTGTCATTAGCTACCAGAAATGGTTTAAACAACTTTACTGAGCAGTAGTTCTAAAAACAGAGGCACTGTTTTTTAATATAAAATACTTGAGAAACATTCAAATAAGTAGAAAGCATGTAGGGCTTGCTTTCGCCTTCATTTAAAATTCTGCTGAAACAGGAATTTTCAGAAGTTGTCAATTACTAAGTAGTGACTGGTAACTGAATTTATAAAACAGTTCAAAATGTATAATTTAAATGACATTAATGAAATACATAGGGGTTGGGGGAGGAGAATTTACACATTTCCCTGCCTTTCCTTAGTTGTGTAATTAAACATTAGCCTAATAATTAGAAACAAATAATTCTGTTCTTTAAACACTTACAGGTTGAGTATCATCTATAAACTATCAAAAAATATTTTAATTACTATTTCTGACCAAAAAATAAATACAAGTACTAAAATGTTGAAAATTAATTATAATATTACATACAAAACTACTGAGTACTGTTAAGTCAATAGTAAAATGATCCCTGATTTTATGAATCCTGTTAAATTTTTGGTCAGGTCATCTTTTAAATGATATAAAAAGAGTACTGTCACTTGCCTTCAATATAAAGTTCTGACTCAAATTTCTAACAATATCTGAGGAGTAGAAAACATCAGTATGGTACAAATATTAGGCAAAGTATTGAAGCCCCAGATTTTTGCAAGTAAAACTGTATAAAGACAGATGTTGAAACTCTTAAGGTTTTTTCAGCTGCATTTTTCAGTGGGGATATATTCACAAATTAATTATTCTGGCCCTCACAAAATATGGCTTAATTCTTTTAAAATGAAAGATGACTCTGACGTCTGCTGTTCTGCAAACTCCTTATCAGGTACAGTTCTGCTTAAAATCATAGAATCACAGATTGAGCTGAGTTTGAAGGGACCCAGCAGGACCACTGAGTCCTGCACAGGACACTCCAAGAATCATCATGTGCCTGAGAGATTCATTCTGTAATATGCAAGTAAACCTTAATGACTGAAGAAGATTCAGTATAGATCTGAGAGACCAAAGAACTGAGATACTGGTTGTGCAGTTTCAAAGGATTATTCTTTTTTAAAGTGGAAGTTGCCATTTTTAGTAGTGTTAATAGATGTGGGCTAGATTTTTGCCACCAGTGTTGCAGTATGCTCTCCACTGAATTTAATGGCAAGTTTATAAATGAAATTACCTGATGTGGTCCATATGTATCTAATGTCCCATTTAATTCCTATAATTAACCCATACACATGCAAATTTAAGTGGGGGAAAAATTTGTGCATGTGCACCATGTGTATAAAACTTGGAGAAAGTCTTTTTATGCCAAATTAGATACATACACAAAAAATTACAAGTTGAGAGGAAAAGGGCTGATGTTCAGTAATGAATGTATGAAGCAAGCCCCATTCACATGTAGACATACGCTTTTGATATTACATAAAAAATAAAGTGTGATAAAAAGTCCAATGTGAATACTTTGAAATTCATGCAAAAACTGCAATGAGAAGATAATTGGTCTCCCTTAAACTCTATTAAAAGTTATGTACTTAAAATGAACTGCCTAACTTCTAACTACCAAATTTATAAAGAATTTCTATTATTGAAAGTTCAAAACAGCTTCACTGTTTCATATCTGTATTTCTATCAAGACCCTGAACTGTAAATTTGGTTATTAGCAAGGTGATAATGTAACTTGGTATTCATTTTGATAAACTGAAAGTGTTTTGAAATGTCACAGCAGCAAATACATTACAGTTACAGTGAGGTTTTTCAATAGGAGTGTGACACAATCCTTAAATAAATTTTAAGTAGTCATAACATCAACTAACCAGCACGTTTAAATAAAAAAAACAAACAAACCCAAACCATTCTCAAGCTCATTCTGTGCACATTATGAACATGCTCTAAGTTGCATTCCAACTTTCTTTTTAAACCTTACAAGTTACCTTAACTGTCAAACTAAAAAGGAAAATTATGTTAAAGTTTAAATTATTTTATGCTCTTAGTATTCCATCTTATTTAATATTTAATAATTCTATAACTACAGTAATTTCTCAGATTTCAGAAGTGTACACTTTGTAAACACCAATTTCTTTCTAAACCAACAACAAAATCTTCTTAAAATAATAAAAAATGCAGTTTATGCCTGCTAAACACACATTTTTGTAATGAAATGTTTCTCTTACTTGTATATTTAAATAACGAACTTTTTGTCTTTCACAGAATGTACTATATCCTACTAATACTTCACAAATCCACTTCCTTGTGAGGAACTTTCTTCCTTTTTTTTAATCCCTTACTGAGTATAATCTGAGATACTTACAATTTATTGCAAGTATTCTGTGAACTATAAAAGCCTGCTAACCCTTGGTTGTATATTTCCATAATAAGATGGATAATTGAATGGGTAAAGTGGTTTTTCACCAATTAAAAATTATGCTTCACATGACAAATACTTGTTTTCCCAAAACATCTTTATGCTAGTGACTACTAAATAAAACCTGAATCTTTTCACCTATTTATACAAGCATTATATTAAATACACACTATCAGAATTAAGTGAGCAACTCTATAATTCTGTCCACAGTGAAAACCCTGAATAAAACTATTTTTCAAAAGGCATGTATGTGGTTTTTGAACTGTATAATTTCATGTCTTCTGTCAGAGTGAGCATATGTATTTCTCACATAGTGTGTGTATACAGACATACATACACACACAAAACAATTTGCTAGCAATTATTCTACACAGGCTTGCTACTGTTTTTGCAGCTGCCAGTCCCTGAATCTGTCATATTAAATAAGCCAGTATCTGATAATCGCAGTTTCTTCTTCGGTGGAGTCTTCAATGTTCCAGATCTTTCTTTTACTTTATATTCTAAAGTGCTGTGAGGTACCCCATAAATTCCTTGTGCTTTGGAAACACTCATTTTCCCACTCATTACCATTGCAATTGCTTCTTCCATTATTTCATGGTCATACTGCCGATAGCGGCCACGTTTTTTCCTTGGTTGCTTATTATCTTTACGATCCAAACTATCTTCTGTATTTTCTGAGGTTCCATCTACTGTCCCATTCTTAGCATTAAGACACAAAGGAGAGAGGTCCCCATGCAGAAAGTAGGAGTCAACACTTGAGTGAGTTACAGGTCCAGAACATTCAATTTTGTTCTGTTTAGGGAGGATATTTTTCAATTTTTGAAGAGCTGATCCTTCTAAGACTGAGGAGGTTTTAGAAACGTGGTACATAACATCCAGAAGACCAGCAGTATCAGACTGTGGTTTGGACACAGAACTTATTCTTAGCTGAGGAATTTTTAATTGTACAGTAGGACTTGAAGTTTCATATTGTAGATTTTCACTTTTTTCTTTAAACTGAGTGACCATTCTCTGTAGAGTTAACTGGTGGAGGTAACTGGAAGCTGTTGGGAATTTTAATTCTGAGGTTTCAAGTAGACTGAGTTTACTTTTTTCTGTGCGCTCTGCTTGAGCTCTTGCCCACAAGGCTACCTTTTGTAGGACTGCACAAGTTTCTTTACTGTCTTTAAATGAATAACTATCATTGAAATCTCGAGTTTTATTTTTAAAAGGTGCAGGCTTTCCTGCTGGTAAGGCTTCTAAGTGGAGAAGTAAAGTTTTTTGAGGTATGCCATAAAGTATGCCTGCTTTATTTATGTCCAGTGCTCCAGACTGAATGTCTTTCAAAGCTTTTGAGAGCAAACCATCTGCAAACTCAGCACTTCTTTCCACATAGTCCTCTCTGTTTCTGTGTAGTCTCCTGGATGGATGGAATGAAACGATGGTAAACTGATGTATGAGAGACTCTCACACAGCTATGGAAGGGAAGGGTCCACTCCTTTATTATACTCCTTGCTTCGGTAACATCACTGCTTCTGATACTTTTTAGCCTTTGAGATGGGGTAGTTAAATGATTATCCTAGCAAAATGTTATAGTTCTGGTAGGACAGTGTGTCAAAAATCATACCGTGGCTTCTACAGCAGCCCTTCCAAGAACTTTATATCCTAGCTCAGTATTTGATAATAGTCTCATGTGCTTGCTATATTCCCTTGTTCACATGCTTGCAGAGCAACACTGTTATAATTTTAATTATACAATTAAAGTTCCGTTAAATACCCAAATCCTGAAGGAGTTTTTGTTAGTAGAAACGTGACGTTACCGCTAAACAAGTAATAAAAGAGTCAACCCCCTCATAGAAAATTTGTAGCAATAAGTACATAACTACACACAAACATCCCAGACTTACACAAAACTAGGCTTTCTACAAGAAGATAAAGTGCTGTAAGTTAACAATCAAGTCAATTTTCACAAAATAAGACTATTTTAAAAACTTCTACTCACTATTTACAGCTCACTAATTACAAAACCATTCATTTTCAAACTTTTTCATATCAGCAAACTAATAAAATGCACTTTTACATCATTCAACAAATGCTGCTACTATAGTCCTATTTAATAAGTTATTTGTAAGACATACAGGTGACAAAAAGGGTCCTGCTATGGCTAGTGGATGGGAGGATGCCAAGATCATAAAATCCAACAAAACAATGCAATTCATTAATTTTGTGGTAGCTTTCAGCAGATGCAATAACATTTTCCATGCTGAATAAAGAAATTTAACCATTTGCCACCACACACCATAGTCAGAACCATGATGCAAGTATAAGTATGATGATTAAGAGCTCTCTCTCACGCGCTTGCTCTCTCTCTCTGTTAAGGAATATTATAGATAATAGTCATTTAACTTGCTCATGTTAGTTGAAGAAGATTTTGCATCTAATTATTAACATGGTCATTTTTGTCCAAAATTGAAGTTCCCTAAATAAATTCTAAAATAATTATTTGCATTTTCTTCTACTAGCCTCTTACTTTTTATGTGTTATGTAACCAATTTTCATGTAATTTTTAGTAACATGAACTAAAGTTTGGTGATTGTTCTGATAACTTTTCTTTAAACAGAAAAAAAAAGGAAAAAGACAAATGAAACATATGATATATACATAGACACACACTTATGAGTGACAAAAATTCTTTTGAAAGCAAAATAGGAACCACATGTGTGTGCCAGTATATACAGGTATGTTATGAACATAAAACCTGGCCAGAGGAGAGAAACCTGGATTGTCTTTTTGATAAGCCAAAGGAAGTCCTAAACATTGCTTACCCAGACACTGAGTTTTCAGAACACAATGGATCATATTTAGGTTCTTCCAACCTTGCGCCTTTCTTTGTCGAGAGATCTAGCACTCCATCCCCTGCAAAGAACGAGTAGTGATGATAACAGCAGTTTTAAGGAAGATCAAGAGATTTTATCAGCAAATATATTTTCACCTACAGCACAGTTTTCAAGCAGCTACTTTATCTTGCAAAATTTCTGACACCTTATTCCATTCACAGTATCAGCCATCAGCAAATGATTTTGTCTATTTGATTTGTAACCAAACTTCTTTAAAACTGAGAAAAAAATAAAAGTAAACCCATTCAGAAATAAAATTTAAAAGAGCCTGTATTAACCAAACATGACTGCTTTCCTAAAAATCCCGTGTCTCTATTGTACTTTTTACTTTCAAGGCAACCAAAACAATGCACTTAATATTATAATTATTATTCATATTTACATACTGTAAACAAACAGACAAATCTGATGCTGAAGTTAAATTTGATATAACTAAATCCTAGGCTTACAGGATAATTCAAGGTAATAAGGATCTCAGGAGGCCTTCAGACCAACCTGCTGCTCAGAGCAGGGTCAGCAATGACACCTGACCAGGTTACTGGATGAGCAGGTACCAGTAACTGGGCAACTTTCCAGTAACCAGTAATTTCCCTGTAACTGGGAAAAGAGCTTGAGCCCAATACAGAGTTCTAATACTTTTGCTGTACATATCCCTCCTGCTGCCTCCACATATATGCAATAATATTAGAAATTAGAAAAATGAAAGACCTAAAGTGGGGTGGGAGTCCACTCTGTCAAGTCACTGGTAAATGCTGAATTCGAGATTTATACTTGGCTGTTAAAGTATATGAAGTACTGAAATAGAAAACCATATTTTTTAAAAAACTGGTATTTTAAAACATTAACAGTTGAAATACTCTGTTTAAATTTTTTAATTTAAAAAAAATCAATGACATTTAAATTATAATTAAATCCCCTAAATATATTTAATTTCATACCTTTCTTCCTTGGGTCTCTGTTTCAAACTTGGGCTGTTTTGTGTGCCTGAGCTCTGCGAATTCAATTTTGAGTTTCAACATGTAGCTCAACATTCAGTTCTATAATCACCCTTATACTACCCCTTATTGCATTTACAGTGTCATTTTCATGTTACTGCCTATTACTTCTAAAACATCAATCAATTGCATATATTCTCCCACAGCCTCAGATGCTGATAATGAAGCACTGGTTGATGGATCCAAATGCCAACAGTCAAATAAGAAGTCAAGAAAATTGTTTGGGTAGCTCTCATTTATAACCAATAATGCAAAGAAATAGAGTTCTGTGTCATAATCAAATCCAGGTTTTTGTTTTTGGACTGCTTTTTGACTGTTCTTCCACAACTATTTTACACTATTTGAATGAGGTCAAAGAGAGAAAATGTAACATCATAACTCAGTATTAGGGGATGAATATATATATATATATATAAACACGCCACTTGGCAAGGATGCTCCTTTTCACTGAAATACATTCCCTTCACAATCTTTCTTAAGCAAGTTAGAGGAAGGACTAATGCTAATCAGCCTTCCTGATGCATTGATATTACAGAAGAAAAACCCAATTAGGAACACTACAGAAAAATTCTATATGGACTTTTTGGCCTACTCAGGAATACCCAAGCTCAACCCACAGTCCCTGAGTCCTATGCAACAAACATATTTCATCTGTTGTGTTCTGTCAGTTGCACAAGGTATACCTCCCTTTTTTAAGAGCTTGTGTGTTCCCTTTTGCAGCACCTACTCCACCTTCAGTTCACACTCACAGACATCACAAAAAAGTTTCGAAGACATCACCAGAAAAAAACTACTTCAAATTTGACAACTTATCAAGCAATAAAAAGCTGATTGTCTCTCCATCAATTTATTAAAAAAAAAAAGGCAAAGCTAGATTTTAGTAAAAGAAAAAGCCCCAACAAATGAACAAAATCCAAAGGCTCTTCTAAGATATATCACAATGAAAATAATTTTCATTCCCAATATTTTGGAACTGGCTTTGACAACACCAGCCTAGCAATCAGTTGAAAATTCGCTAAAAGAATGCAGTAGTGAAAATTCAGTCCCCTGAAACAAAAAAATATATACATTTTCAGCCTTTAAAGGATATGCAGAACTGAAGTAATTTGAGGTTCAAGACATTTGGTTCTTCCAACACAGCAAATGCAAATTCATTAAGTACATGACACCTCCCTGAAGATAATGTTTTATGGGAAGATATTGCTCAGTAAAAAGAATCATACAAGAAATTTGATACACATGCAAAATAATGCAAAATACCAGATAGAGTCACTGGACTATAGATTTTTTTTTTTAGTGATTTCATTTGAATTTAAAAAAAAAAAAAAAAAAAAAGAAAAAAAAAAAAAAACCAAAAAAAAAAAAAAAAAAAAAAAAAAACCAAAAAAACCACCAAAACAAAAAAATATGTAATAAGGACTGAGAAAAGCANCTGTAAAGCATTTATTTGCTGTAAAGCTCTAAGACAGTGAAATCCCACTGAATTAAATGAGTGCATGTACATACATGATCGAGATTTTCACTTTAGTACATTAGGGACAGGACCAAAAAGTTTGCAGAGACATCCTACAGGTGGATTATGAATCTTGGAAGCTTGCAAGGTAGGAAGAGTCTTCTCTGAACTGAGCCAGAACTTTCTATTATTGCTTACAAATCAATTCAAGCAGGTATTACAGCAAGAATCCTGGACAGGAACTGAATTATACCAGGAACAGAAAAATCATTCTGTAAGGTGGTTTTAATAAAAGATATGGAAGTACTTCCATTCTTTAGGTAAAGCCATGACTACTAAGAAGTGAGTCTTTGTTAAAAAAAAAGTATGTAACACTGGATAATATAGAAAAATATATTAGATGTTTTTCAGGTTTGCTACTCATAGTCTTCTAATGCAGCTATTTCTATGCAAATTAAATCATTCTTGTCTTCAAAGAAATGGCTCAACCTCTGGCCTTTGATACTCAGCACAAGATCATCAGGTACACCAATACCAAGATGAAACTAAGTGTGATCAAAGTTCATTTTCAAATTAAGCAGGACCACAATCACTTGAAACTCCTCTTAAAGCAGGGAGGGGAAGGGGAAGCAACAGAAACCAGGTCAGCCTTGAGATCCTACATCTGGTACTTCTACATTGATTTTTAAACTGAGTTTTGTTCTAGGTTTCAGGAAATCTCTTATTGGTTATTATGAACTGTCTTATTAGATGAGATAACCTACTCCGCTCAGTCCTCAGTCTCCAGGCAGGGCAAGCACTCCACTCCTGGTGTGGAAGAGCACATTGGCCTGGCTACTACCTGCTGCTCTTTGCTCTTCTGCTCTCCTAGCAGCTGCTATCATTGGCTCTAGCTTTAGTATCTGGCCTTGGTTCTGTTAGCTGTGAAGTCTAAGGCCCTTTGTGAACCCAGTGACCCGTGACTGGCACAGCAGTTCTGATGTTTAAAAACTGTTGAGCAAAACTCGCCCATTACCTGTTTCTTCCTCTAAGAATTTTCAGAGAGCCTTACCTAGTTTTAAT
This sequence comes from Bombycilla garrulus, assembly GCA_013400315.1. Lineage (NCBI taxonomy): Eukaryota > Metazoa > Chordata > Aves > Passeriformes > Bombycillidae > Bombycilla > Bombycilla garrulus. The sequence continues at coordinate 204,909 of VXBU01005574.1, forward strand.
ATAGTAAGATTTAGTAAATAACTCTCCCTTTACAAAAACAACAGTCTTGTCTTCAGTACTTTTCCTGATGGTGCCTTGCCTTTTGCTGGCTATTTTCTGTGCTTCTGAACACAGAAAGAGTTTGCAGGAAACTGTCAGTAGGAACACCAAAGCCTTTTATTAGTTCTCAACTTTGATTTTTAATTAGTTCTTACTTTGAGTAGCCCCTTTTGACTTGAAGTGCTATTTTTTTACCATGAAAATATTCTAGATGAAACGTATATGGCCATACATTGGGTGATCACAGCACAGTCCTGGCAGTATCTGTGAGGACAGGCCAGGGGCTGCCCTGTGCTGGACACAGATGGCTGGCTCCCAGACCTACTGCAGGGCACAGCTGAGTCCAGCAGCCACTTGGGCAGAAACGCTGGAAAATTATATTTAAGAAAGGGGGGAAAGTCCCAAATGCACACAAAAAACGGGAAGAAAAAGAATGAGAAAATGGCAGAGGTAAGGCTAATGGCACAGAGAAACCATCGGGTGTGGACAGCCCACACCCAATCCCCTTGCACTACAAGGGTGCTGGTGATGGTCACAAGGGAACATGGAGTGAAGCTGAGCCTGAGAAAGGAGAGAGGTAAGGTCATGTTTTCATGACTTTTTGTTTCCACTGCCTGAACTAATAACATTTATATTAAAAAGCAATAATTAGAATTATTTTTCCCAAGCAAAGTCTGCTTAGCCCATGATGGCAAGTAGTAGTAAGCAGTGTACTTAACTCATGAGCTCTCCTTCCTGTTCTTCCCATCTTCTCCCCTGAGCCATCATGAGAGAAGCAAGCAAGCAGGCAAGGAGCTTGGCTGTTAGTCACCATGCCAGCCAGGGAAGGAAAACACTAGTCCCCTCTAAAGTGTAGCTTTTTAGGGTGACTTTCTCATGCAAAATTTTTAAACTGTTTCTTAAGTATATTTACAGGTCATACAATTTATCTTGGGAATGCAGCACGTATATCTTCAAAATCCATAGTATTTTCACCAATACACATAGTAAAAACAGGATCTTAAAAAAAAAGTTTCTTTTCACTACATTTTGGAATGCTTTCAATATACTGCCAGCTGTCTTTTGATGTCTTCCAGTCTATGATGGCTTAACAAAACCAGGGAATTTTGAAAATTTCCTTGCATATTTTGGCTATGTTTACACACCATCAGTGTGTGGTTTCAGATATCTTGGTTCCACAAGATCCAGAAACAAGAATAAGATTGTGCAGGTAAACCTGTAGATTATATATTTATACTGCTCCTACTTCTAACTCTTAAAGTCACTTTGCTTAGAAGCTTGAGAACTATCAACCCTCCTGTATCTACGGAGTGAAAGAAGCCTCTGCATCAAACTTTGCAGCTGCTAGGAACATTCCTGAAAGAGCTCAGCCCCATGACTGCACGAGGAAGCAAGTTGCTGCAGGATATTCCAAAACAGTTCCTTATTCACCATTTCATTCTGCAAGGATGCTGCTTCTTCATTGCCTTAGTTTAGAGGAAAAGCAATATTGCAAAAGCAACCCCCCCACTTTTGTTAGATGCAGTGCATGGAAAACAGATTTTGTTTCACTATACAGAGTATTCCTTTTCAAGGCCTGGACAGTCTTAAGAGTCACATGGATTAGAAAAAGGAGCAAGGTACAGGTATTCTTGGAGACAATTGCTGCTAATTGACTGACAGTGAAATGATTGCCCAATTACCAGCAAGGTACACAGGAATTAAAGCACCCTGCTAAATTACCACACTTCCACCTGCAGAGGAAAGTAGAGCATGCTCTGGGACTCCACTACCAGTCAGGTGTCAGCTGGACATACTTGGATGCCAGTGCTTAAATACTCATATTCAGTACTAAATGCTGCAGTTCCAGAAGTGCAATGGGTTTACCTTGGCCAGTAGCTAGATCCCAACTCAGCCCCTCTACCACTCCCCATCCTCAGTGGAAGGCAGGAAGAAACAAGATGAAGATCAAGATAAATACAGAGAAATCACTTGCCAACTACCATTACAGGCAAAGCAGACTTGGGGAAAATTAATTTATTGCAACTTATAATAGATTTGGATAATGAGAAAAAGATAAAAATTAAAGCACATCCTGATCCCTACCTTTCTCCAGGCTCTCAACTTCACTCCCAGCCTCTCTATTATCCCCCAACCCCAGACGGCTTAGGCAAGATTGAGAATGGGGGCTAAAGTCAGTACAATTCTTCTTTACAGCGCCTCAACAGGCCACAGACCCTCCAGGAAACACCCAGATACTCCAACGTGGGATCTTCCATAGGCCACAGTGTGAATGAGTATCTGCTCCACAAGCGGCAGTGGAACACATGCTCCACCACGGTCCTCTCCATATGCTCCATGGAAATACCTACTCTAGTGCCTGGAGCACCTCCCTTCCCCTTTCCCTCACCTCATTGTTCCCAGTGCTGTTTCTCACCCCTCTGCCTGTCCAGCATTTTTGTACTGTCTCAAACATGGTTTCACAGCACCACCACGAGCTCACCTCCACCACGAGCTCCCCTTCAGCCTAGTGGAGGTTTGTGGCAGAGCTGGCTGAGCTTCACACAGGGAAGCCACAAGAGTTTCTCACAGATATCACCCTACAGCCCTCACCAACTACTGAAACCTTGCCATGTAACCCCAAAAATCAGGGCTATCAGCTCTGGAAACGTCAGACCTGAGGATTTTTTTGGCTTCAGAGATGGCCTCCAGCTACTGGAGGAAAGTAAGAACTTCCTTTAATGGTGAACTTCAGTGGCAGAATCTCTTTTCAGTGCTGGGTTAGCACTTAGCTTGGATCTCCTCACTACTTCTAGTAATGTGGAAAATAAAGTTTACTTCTGCTTCTCAAGCCCAAGAATCACTCTCACAGTAAAGGAGCAAGATTGAATGAGCTACCTAGTTAAACAGACATTTCAAAGATTACTGTAAATACAAAGCAGCTGCCTAAGATCTGCTTAACAGGATTTGAATTAAAGATTTCAACTTTGAGGATCCATCAAAGCAATGTTCAAATTTGAACTTCCACCTCTGTTACTGCCACTTCATTTCAAAATTGTAACAGGAATTACAAATCACAAATACTGAAGAGAGTTGTACGACATTGAAAAAACATTGCTGAGAATGGAAGCATGGTACAACTTTGATAGGTCTCCAGACCAGAGAGAGACGAAAAACCTAGTTAGAGAATTATACACTTTAAAAAATAATCCAATTAAAAAACCTCCATAACTCCCTACCATAAATATATGACACTTTATTATAATCTAGCTGTCTTCAGGAAAAGTACAGAACTGAGAGACAGGTGCAATAATAATACACATTCCCTGACAAAAGCTAATTGAAATAACTTTTTCGTGAATCTTTGCACTTAGAACACAATGCAAATAAAAAGAGCCAGCTGACATTTTTCATCTTGAACTTATTTGCTTGCATTGCCACCCCTACAGTGAAATGCCAAAATATCTCAAAATTAACACATTCATGGAAAACAGAAAGCACAATACAATTTCCCTGGTAGATAAGATGTTCAAGCCACCTTTCTCCAGCTTCAGTCTTATTCCACTATTATTTCTCATTTCAGCAATGTGAAATTTCATAGCAAGATGTCATCTTTAACAGCTAAAAAGCACTCCAGCAAACATGGCAGTCTAAGTCCTGAGACTGCTGTGTCTTACATAGTTTAATGTGTAACTTGTACACTGCATGTGCTGAGCAACTATTTTAGACTTAGATATTTCACTGAAGGTGAACATTCTAAACTTGCTTTTTAGCCTTACTGTAAGAAAAAATCCAATTATATAAAAAAGATATTAAATAACTCAGTTTCTCATATTTTAGATTTCTCTTGGACAAAAGATCAATGGATTTTCAGATAAGGATGGCAGCATAACTAACTTTCTGTTCATGCCCTGCCCACCTTCTGCCTTCCTTTTCATTCCTCAAAGATTTCTTTGGGCTCAGCAATGACCAGAACCTGCCTTTGGGGACTTTGCTCCTTCATGAACACTTAAGACTAGCTATTTATAATTACCTGTTGAAGTAAGTAACGTGCTGTAGTGCTGATATCAGGGAAGTATTTTTTTATTGCTCTTGCAAAAGAAACATGCTTCAACCTGGCCAATTATAAATCTCTAAAGTCTGTAATTCATCCATAGCAAAATCACAGCCAAGGACAACAGGTATTTTCTCAGGATTTAGACCACTAAATATTTATTAAACTCTGGCATGAACTGGTTTCCACTGACCATACAGAATAAAAGCAAAAATTCCAGTATTTCTTAATGTTTTTTTTTCTGTCAAAGACAAAGGATGCTTGAAATTTTAACCTAGAATAGGTATATTTATTGTGAGGAATCCATCAGAGCTCCCTGCCCCCCAGGATCTCCAATTAAAGACTGCATCATTAGATACATACATACCAAATCTACTATATATTAATTACAAATTAATGTATATTAAAATAAATGAGTAAACAGAATACCCAAACAAGACCAAAAAAAACTTAGTTCTGACTTCAACTTTTTTTAGTATGGTACATGACATAGAGGTCAACCTTTTTCTTTGGTCTGCAGTATTACAGGATTAGCAGGGACCCTGGTATCTATAAAGACAAAAGCTGCTTTGGCCACTGCTTCCAGTTGCACATGACAGTCACAACCCTTCCTGAAAACTGCTGCTAATCCAAATCTTGTTCAAAGTCCAAAACATTCCTGTGATTATACTGTTATCAGTTTTGGATAGCAATATTCCTTGAGGCAAAGAAATTATTTCCTTTTTTGTAAATGATAGTGAGACAGACCTTACTTTTCTAGCTTTGCTCTCAGTTACAGCTGCACTGATCTGTAATGATTAAGGTATGAAGTATGGAAATTTTCTCCCAGCTTAATCTTCTTTTCCCATCATTCTAACCAGCCTGTATTTAAAGAATCAAAGTGCTCAACAGTTGACAAAGACTGAGTGACATTTACTCTCTGGAATCCTAGCATCTTTTTACTCAGACTTCTTAACAGCCATTTCTTCAACAAAATTTTGAACCACTGTTACCTGTGACAGCACAGGTGAGAGGACTTAGATTCAGAATTCCAAAGCCAAGAAACTCAAATGCCACTTATTTAACACAGGCACTCAGAAATCAGAATAATTATCTGCTAACACACAATATTAAAACTGTTTCTGTTTGACATGGACATTTATTTTTTAAGAGTTATAAGACACCATAAAATAAATAAATTACAGCAAAACACAGATTATCACATATAGAAATTTACCTTGCTGAGTATTCTGTTCTTGAGTTCGATTCACAGTGAGGTCTAGAGGGCTATCCTGTTCTTCCTGAAGGGAGTTTTCAGTTTGGTTCATTTGGATACTTTTACACATCAGACTTGGTTCAAATGATGAACCATTTCTGTTCTCTTGAATTTTGCTACTTTTTGAAATGTACTCAATCGCAAACTGACGGATCATTTTTTTCATTAATTCCTGAGCAACTAGGGGAATGTTAGGATCACAGTTCTGAGGAAGATCTAGAAACAAAAAACACAGGCAACAGATATATTAAGAACCAAACTTAATTACTTTTCTTATAATAAATACTTCCTCTAAGCACACAAATGTGTTAAGTAAGTCCATGTGTAATGAACATATTAATTCAGATGTCTATCAAGTTGTTTTTTTTCCTAACTGGAAGTCACTTGGAAGAACATTTAACACAGATCAATGCAAGTAAGAGTATGTGGGGTTGCATTACTGAGAGGACTCTGAATGGGAATTGCTGGGACATAGGTTGTGTTTTCATCTGCAGACTGCTCATTTCCAGTATTGAAAATAAAGGACTTTGACTATAAACCATGGAAGTAAAATAAGATATGGATTAACACAGAAAAAAGTTACTTTCAAAGAACAACCATAACAAAAATAATTTTAAAGTGTAGTTCTAAAGATTAGTCCTCTTATTAACATAAAACAGTTGGACTTCTGAGGAACTGATCTTAAAAAGGAAAAAAAAGCAAAAAGACATGCTTCACTCTTATAATCCCCATTGCAGGTTCAGGACTGAAACGTCAAAACTGATATGATGCTCCTTGAAATGTCCCATACAATTTTTAGCAATACAAGCAATTGAACACAAAGTTTTAAACTTTTATTGTAGAATCTTACAGGATTTCCAGGACATTTTCAAAGTGCTAGCAATAAAAACACTTGGAAGAAAAGCTTTATTTCCTATTCCAAACTGAGTATATCCTACTTTTTGCTTGTGTATGTAACATTTCAATGGTAAAGTAGCATATCATTTTAGAAACAAACAAAAATAAAGGATCAAATGTGATACATATGACTTTAATGTTATCTACTAGTTAGAAAAAAGTTAAACCTCTTATTAAAAGCATAACTGCAATTGTGAATCACCAAAAAGAATGCTAATAGAAGCAGAACAGAAAAAAAATGTAATTTAGCATAAACAGTGAAATTAAGTAAGCAGTGCTACTGCACTGATGACTGCAGCACACCATTTCACAAGACAAGTACAATCGACCATACTCATCTGTGTTTTCCCTTAAACTGGCAGTAGTAGTACTCACTTCACTATCCCACTCCTTCTTTCCTTCAACTCTACACCCCTCCCTCCCCATACAAATATCCTTGAGTTCATAGGTAATGAGTGCAACAGTTTCCCATCAAGAAAGGAGAGAGATTTAAAGCAAGTGTGAAAGCAATGAAGAAGAATTAGCTTTTAGGTGAGCCCTGACTGCCTGGAGGAAATACCAAAGGACATGGTTCTGTAGTTACTGGGATAATAAAGTTAATCTGAAACAGATGAAAAACTGAGGGTTTTTTCCCATGGAAGTGAAGGAACTGAAAGGGCTGGGCAGATGTTTGCATGCAAATTGTACACTTCCTACTAGGAAGTCAGGAGGATCACACACTGTATTTGCTCAAGCATTTTATGCCAGTGAAGCTTTATCCATCTACTACCAAGAGAGTGACTGCAGCATTGATCAAGGAACGTTGCTCAGGTTTAAGATGAATGCACAAAAGATCTTTTGCTTGTTTGTTTCAAATTTATTTAAAACATATTCCATTTTGAGAATTCATTTTCACCAACAGAGCATTGCAAGGACTTACAAACCTGCACCTATGAGACCTGCTGTCTCTAGCACATGAGAGGGCAGCTGACTCACTGCTCAGATGATTCCTGTCAAGACCTTTTGGTCGGCCTTCTCGTAGTGCTTGATGAGGTATGGTGAAGTTCCAGCATTTTTAAGAAATCTTGGCTTCAAGAGAACTTACCCAAGGCGTGACCAAACAAATCTATTTATGGCTAAAGCTCTATCTTCCAACAACCTTTCAACCAGATCTCTAGCAAAATATCTAAAATTGACAGGTGTTTCTTGAAAAGAGGTAGGAGGTAAAATTCTAAATGACAGAGGATACCTACCAAGAGAAAGATCTCTCCCCACCATGTAACTTCCAGGCACAGAAATATAAACAGAGCATACCTATTTCCTGATTCCTAAATAATGAACTCAATAAATGTTCAACTGGAATTTACAATCCTAGAGACACACTTAGAAGTAAAGAAAAAAAATTCAACAACAGAGACTGGAGCAGTAAGTCAACAGGTGTAAAGTATTGATGCATATGCAAAATACAAGAAAAGAACAAGGAAAGTTAAGAGATTAAATTAAATAACTGAATTATCTAGGCACGAAAGTGTTTGCATGACAGGGAAATGGTAGTTCCAGACGATGAACTCTACTGATCAACAGCTTAGCTTGAAAACTCAAAAATTTGACTGTCTGTAATCAGAAACTTATACCAAATGAATTATACAAAACATTATCAAGACTGAGTAGTGTCTGGAATGACCTTATGTATACAGAGCAATTAGTTTGTTGCATGATACATGAAAAGCTTCTTTGACAACTCCTGGATAACCGGTGATCATCAGTGCAAATGGGAGAATTATTTTACATCCTGGTGTGATTTGTACCTTTAAGAAGCAAAAGACCAGAGAGCACAGGGAAACTACCATTAGCAGGAAAACACAACAGCCTGGAACATATTTCTCCTTATTTATCACCATCCCCTGCATCAATTATTATAAAACTGCAAGACAAAACTAATTCAGAACTATCAAGTTTTTACTGACTTGGACTCTTCACACCAGTAATAGCCAAGCATATATTGCTTTTAGACACTTGCAGGAGAAGTCAGCATTTCCCTTAGGGGCAAAGTCATCTTTTACCTAGTTAGAAAAACAAAGGATTTATTTTTTTGTTCTGATAATAATTTCTTTAGTATTAGTTTAATTTTTTTAATGATTTCCAGATATTCCCTATGACAAATAAATAAAGCAGAATTTCTCATATAACTGCTACAGTTATTGGCAGTTTACAGATTTTAAGTTAATTTACTCTAAAAAGGTAATATGATGAGGGGGTGGTATGTGCGTATCTAAGAGCATATACTCTGAAAGATATGCTCTCGGCTTGCACCTAAAGTGCTCTTGCTGCTAAAATACATATTCAATCAGCAGTGTTAGATATTCTAAAGTTATCTGCCATAAATGCAAATAATGTTGCTATCACATTGATTGTTCTGTAATGTAAATCATTAACTGGGTAAATCATGGTGGAAGTACCTTGGGAGGTCTCTAGTAAAACTGCTTATTCAAAGCAATCATCTCTGAGGTCAAACGAGTCCCTCTGGATTTTACCTAGTTAGGTAAGGAGTACTTCCATGGATGGAAGACTCTATAACCTCTGGGTGGCATGTTCTACTGCTCACCTGTCCTCATTCTTCCTTGCAATAAAAAGAACCTCTCATTTCAACTTGTTTACAATCTGTCATTATCCTGCTATCACCATTGTAAAGACTTTGACCCTGTCTTAAAATCATAGAATATCCTGAGTTGAAAGGGACTCACAAGGATCATCAAAGTCCAGCTCCCGGCTCTGCACAGGACAGCTCCAAGAGTCACACTATGCGCCTGAGATTATTGTCCAAATGCTTCTTGAACTATGTCAGGTTGGTGCTGTGATGACTTCCCTGAGGAGCGTGTTCCAGTGCCCAACAACCCTCTGGGTGAAGACTGTTTTCCTAATATCCAACTTAAACCTCCCCTGGCACAGCTTGGGGTATGAGGTTGACCTCAGGTCTTGTCACTGGTCACCAGGGAGACAAGAACAGTGCTTGCTCCCCACTTCCCCGCAAGAGAAAGCTGTAACTGCAGTGAGATCTCCTGTCGGTCTCCTCCAGGCTGAAAAAGGCAAGTGACTTCAGCCACTCTTTGTATGGCTTCCCCTTAACACCCTTCACCATCTTTGTTGCCCTCCTTTGGACACTCTCTAATGTTTAATGTCTTTCCTATACTGTGGCACCAAAACTGTCCTCAGCACTCGAGGTGAGGCCACCCCAGTGCAGAGCAGAGCAGGACAATCCCCTCCCTTGCGGGGCTGGCCATGCTGGGCCTGATGTCCCCCCCGAGGACATGGGGTGGCCCTCCTGGCTGCCAGGGCACTGCTGGCTCATGTTCAACTTCCCATTCATGAGGACTCCCAAGTCCCTTTCTGTAGTGCTGCTCTCCGGTATCTCATTGCCCAGTCTGTTCCACTCAACATGGGGAAGAACTTCACCCATCCTGTGATTCACAGTGGTAACTTTCCACTACACATGAGAAATTTGTAATTAGTCATATAAAACTTTTAAACACAATGAAAGATACTTTGGGCAAGAAAGGTATTAGAAGTCTGAACTTAGTATCACTATCAAATATTTCTTAATTGTTATCAGCAGATGGCACCAGATATACTTGGTATGACCTGAATAGGTTTTTTTTTTTTTTTAAGATGTTTTCTTAGGAGTCGTGACTGTAGCTAAAACTTGTAAAGTTTAAATTTACCTGTTTAACTCCTGTTTTTCACAGTTGTTATAAAATACAAGGCAGCTGTGTTTAGTCCATGGATCATGTACAAACATACATTAGTATGCAGAACCCAGTAGAACAGGCTCTAAAGGTTTACAATAAAAGTTAGCCCTAATGTACCTATAGTTTCCCTCAGACCACTGCAGACCTGATGTTATTTGGGGAAAAAAAGACTGAATTTGTATGATGTAATCTGATATTTTCTGCTTGTGATAGTCAAGGTAATAGTTTGGATGCAAGAGAAGATAGTAATAAGCATCATGTAATTATGACTAATTGCAATGATTTATTTTAATTCAAAGCTCATGTTTAGGAATTTAGCTCAGTTTATGAGCTGCACAAGCTTGTAACTATTCAAATCTATACTATTAACCACCCTACACATTATGTAGGATCACTAGACTGCAATGTCTATAGTGACAGATTTGACTGTTTGGCAGGACAACGAACAGAGTTAAAGGCTCCCAAGATAGTGTTCCACAACAGCATTCCATGTATCAAAAATCAGTACTTTTCCATTAAAAAGTCAACCTAATCACTTTGTCTTCTAACAAAATGCCAAAAGGCAGTGAAAAACAGGGAATTTCAATCCCCCTTGTACCTGCAATCCAGTTGTGTGAGGAGCAGGACTAAGAACACACAACTGCTTCTCAGTGTGCTTCATAAATTCACTCCATCTCTATCTTTCACAAAAAGGCCACATTTTCTTGTGCCAGTCCCACCTCAACAGCCACCCAACCGTGCTAGTGATGTTCTTAGTTCTACCTGTAAAATCGTTCAGGTCACTAGCATGTTAAAACAGGAATACAAGTATTTATTCTGAGCCATGTATCATTATTAGTTCAGTTATCTTGACTGATCAACAAACTCTTCTGTTCTCATAAACATTCCACCTTTTTTCTTCCTCTACTAAGGCTGCAATTTTCACTACTCCCTATCCAGTCATATTTCTACAAATCCTTGTAAATGTAGTTGAAATTATCAAGAAATGCAGAGCCAGTGAAGAGAATAACACTAGCAGGAAGGTGGTCAACACAAAAAGTATGCTTTTTCTCCGTAAGAAAGCAGTGAAACCCCACTGAACAGTCTTTCCTGATGAAGTTCAAGAGGGACAGTGAAGCTGTTACAGAAGTTTATTGTACAAACTGTGTCAGAGCTCTCAGTGATCACAAAAAGCCTTCCATATTTTGAAAGGACAAATTAGATTTCTCAAGATTAATCAAAAGAAACCACAGGTTTTGGATGAAGTAGTGTGTGCAACTCAAAACTACATCCCAGAAAGTAGAAACACTTTTTTTTAGTCTGAGAAAATGTGTGCACAATTACGTTGTTGTAGGCTTGCTAAATTAAATGTACATTGTCCAAGAAGCATAACCAGCTATGCAACTGAAGGACAACTACAGAAGGAGAACTCAGAGTTAAATTCAGGTATATGGTATGGTGTAAGAAAGTCATATTTATGAATGGAAATATTTAGAACATAACAGGGATATCTAGAAATAGTAAAGAACTTTAAAAAGCCTACAGGGAACATACTTTGGGATGGGAAACGAAGATACTTGACAGAGCAGCCCAGAGAATCTGAAAAGATTACTTGCATCTCAAACAAACATTTTCTCTATAATTTTGTGCCTAAATTTCTTAACTTCTACAAGAGCTTTTCATGTCTCTTGGTGGATCATATATCCTGAAGACAGAATCTGATTCACAACTGTCTTTCTTTGGTTTTGTTTAAAGAGGCCAATTAATATCACATGGAAAATGAGCTTCTATGAACACACAATGTGTATTACTAGAAATACAGAAAATTAATAGTACATGAACAAGATGTCTGATCAAGCTTTCAAACAACTGTGATTTGTGAGATAACAATCACACGTCACATTCTATAATACTCATAGTCAAAAAAACTTAATACATATTTTTTAAAGCACACTGTGTTTTTCCCCTTAACAAAACAGAACAGTTGAAGTACTATGTAAGCACTATGTAATTGGAAAAGCACCACAGTCTACTCTCCTTACACCACCAAAAGGGTAAAGAGATGTCATACCTGGCAAGAATGCATTTGGGTTTCAGACACACTTTTTAACGGCAACAAGCAGTGTTTGATGACAAGAAGGACTTTGGATTTGCTGATCTGCTGAGCACAGCACTTTCCTACAGACAACTGACTACAAAACTGGTATTTCACCAATACATGGTGAAGTTGGGTTCCTAATGGGAAGACTTCAGTTGTTTACAGCATTTCAAGAGTTTACTCATTTTGACTGCAGTTCTATCATCTTTGGTCCCATATTCTACAGACAAATTGTCATACAATAATGTCTGAAGGCTGTCTCCTCCAGGCAACAATATATCATGGCTGCATCTTTTGAGATCTTCTTATATTAAAAAAACCCCAAACCCACAACCAAATCCCTCAAACTAAACTGCAAATTAAAAAAAAACATATATTAATCTTTTCAGAATAAAAGATTAATGGGACCAAAAAATGAACTCTAATTCGCTTACTAGTCTTAGAAGTTCTTCATAGAGGCCTACATTAGCTACAACAGCAAGAGAGTAGACCATCTTGAGGAGGTGCAGTCCAAAAAAAGTGTCACTCCATTTTAAAGACAGTCAGCCATGAAT
>VXBU01005574.1:217843-251575 GCA_013400315.1 Bombycilla garrulus
TTACCCAAGAAGACAGAAGTACTCCAGAGAATCACAAAAAAAAAAAAAAAACCCTGGAAGTTTTGTTTTTCAGTAGATAAAACCCCTTTAACCTAGCATTAGTGATCTGGCAGATCAAACCTAAAGGAGATGCTAAAAGCCAAATGCTCTTTATGAAAAGCCTCACTTAACAGTCATTTACTCAACTAAGGTGAGGTCATGCCAAGTTTCACTTCTCCCAAAACAGAAGTTCCTCTCAAGGAGTATCAAAAGAGATCATCTGCAGCAGGAGCATAAAGCAGGTGAACACTGGAAAACACTGTCCACATCAAGACCAAGAAGAGATCTGATGAAGCAGAAATTTGAACTAATTAAAATATCTGCCCAGGAAGATGCCACACAATTGGGCCTGTGATGAGACGATAATAAGATTTTAAGAAGTAACGAGGTGCCAACGTCACTGGACTTTTTACTTCAAATGGGAAACAGCTGGTTTGAAAGAAAAGCAAGAGTCCAAAGGATGGACTCAAATGCTGTTGCACTCCATTTCAAGTTCTTTAAAATGCAAAAAAGCAAAATGTAGACTGAGTAGGCACAACATCTGTACAGAAAAAGTTCCCAGATTCAAGGGAATAAATATCCTCTGCTACAGCAATGTAAAAGGGAGAAAATTAACTTTGCTTTTTTTCTCCCTCCTATGTGAAGGAGAGACGGTGTCTGACTAACTGTTAAAAGCAAGAGAGAGCTGTCACCCTAACCATACTCAGATTAAATACACATGCTAAACCCAAGAAAAATCTATGAAAATTGTAGTTACAACATTCACAGTAACTTCACTCACATGAATTTGAGGAAGAAAATGACTATTCCTGCTTTTGTTGACAGTGAGTAACTAAGTAACTTTCTTGAACTAAGCTGACTTGTCACTCACTCATGTACTGCTCTATCTTGATAAGTATGAAACAATAATAGCAGTCAAAGAAATAATGACCTACTGAATACTTGTAATTGTAGGTATTTTGACAAAAAGTTTTAACCTCCAACTCAGATGTATTTGAAGGAACAGCTTTCATGAAAGAATATCCCAAATTCCATTTTCCAATCTGCAAAGCACATTCTCTCACCTAAGATGTTTTTCCCATTGAACACCAGAAGTGAGAATTTAGGAACAGAAAATGTTCAAATGCTTAAAATTCCAGAGAATGACACCTCAGGTTGGCACGAAAACAAATTAGCAGCTCATGGCAAAAAGAAATATCCAATACAATTTATGAACAAGAGGACAAAGAAGAATGTCAAGTAAGAATGGCAGTATTCCATTTGGTGATTCAAGCAAGAAAAAGATTAAGGAAAAACAAAGGAATAAAACAGAGAAACAGCAGAAAGATCTATTTCAGTAGATAAATAAAAAATACTTAGGAAACAAAATTAACCCTGAATAATTTGATTCTTGTAGATTTTTTTGCCATATTTCATAATACAAAAGATATGCTGTTATTACCTTTCTTTCGAAAGAGTGCATTTAGATAGTTTTCTGCTTGGCATTCAATCTTATCAGTGTTGGACTGGCCCTGAGATGACAGTTCCTCTGTAGGCGTTGACTGTGAAGAACCGAAAACTGATGCACGATCCTAGAAAACATATGAAGATCATAACAACTTTCAGAAGTTAGTCTGCTGGCAGTAAAACATACAATTAAATTACTGAGCTATGGAATGGAATGGAACCACTAAAATCCAACTACCTTGATTTCAAATGCAGAACTAACTTATTTGCAAAATTCAATTCTTTGACTCTTACATTCATAGCAAAAATGAGCGTTGGGAAGTAATGCTTAATATAATGCTCATACTTACACTGGCTGTTTCTTTGTGTAAATTACAAAAGGAACATTTCTCATCCATAGACCAGTCAGTTAGCTCTTCTGGCTCACAGTCTTAAAGGAAGAAAAGAAAGCTAGATGTTTCAAACAAGCAAAAATGAATTTTGAGAACATAATACACTTCCTAAAAGTCTCTTAAATAAATTCCATCACTAATATGATATGCTTTTATTGGTACAAGGCATTCAGTCATGTTCAATTCTTCAGTTATTTTCAAATTCTTGTCTGGCTTGTAGCTCAACTTACAAATAACAGAGTGCCTTTCTTAAAAAAAAAGGTAAAAGCATGCAATTCAATTGATTATATGTCTAATTACTGGAGACATCTGAACACTGCAAATAAAGCTCTGAATTGCAGATATTCTTTTTAACTGAAGTGTGCAAACTTCTAGTAAACTAAGCTAAGAATTAGGATATGGACTCCTCACCATGTGATTTAAATGCATTATACTTACAGTATTTTAATTGATTTGATATCATCACTATAGGTAAATTCAAGCCTAAAACTCACCTGTAGCACTTGATTTATCTAGAAAAGTACCTTTATATGTTGGATCAGAAAATGTACTTTGGTCTAGAGGGAATGCAGGACTTAAACTTATATTGCCTATATCAAGTCCAGTATTCTACTGAATGGAAACACATAATCTACTTTTTTTTTTTAAACAAGCTACCAAGCTCCATTTCAAAAATTAAAGTTTTCAGCCAATACCCTTCTCTTCAGAAACACAGTTACTTTAAAACTTTTCCCAAACCAAATGTGCTAATACTTAAAAATAAGTTTCTAATTTCTTGCTTAAAATTGCACATGGGAACTGTGTGCTTTTTTGGCAATTTTACTCTTGTACCCATGAACAATAACCAGGTGTTTAGCATCTTGATGCACTTGCAGAGACTTTCATTATTCCCTTTACACTTCATTTTGTGGTAGTCCACCTTTTTCTCGGGAGATTCAATTCCACCTCTTCTGCACAAGTCTCACTTGAAGACCTGTTTCCTGAACATGGGGACCAAGATCTCAAGATGATGTCTTTTACCTTTACACCAAACTTCCTTACACTGCAGGCAGTACTTGTCCTACAGCATCCTAGTTATGCAGCAGCCTTTATTACAGCTGCAGTGTTTTGGCAGGTGAATCCAAACACAATTAACACCACCAAGGTCTTCTCCATCCTGCTCATTTCCAGTTCATGGGCTTACAAGCTGAACAACCTTTTGACTCCCATTATTAATTACCAGGTATGTTTCCTCCTTTTCTCTATACCACTAAATTACCGTCAGTTCTGTCTGGGGAGGTTCTTGAGATTATCTGCTTTCAATAGCACATGATGGCAGCCTGATCTTGGCTGGCTACCAACCCCCAATCCACTGATGCTCTCACTGCCCCTCTTCAATAGGGCAGGGATGAGGAAATAAGATGGTAGGGGAGAAAACCAGCAGGTGAAACTTGTGGGTCAAGATAAAGACAGGGAGATCACTTACCAATTACTGCCACAGGGAAGTCAGACTCAACTTGGGGAGAAGCAACTTCATTTATAGCCAATAAAAACAAATTTGCATAATAAGGAAGGGAAAACACTAAACCACCTTACCACCCTTTCTTCCCAGGCTTAAGCTTCACTCCTTCATTCCTGACTCTTCTACCTCCTCCCCCACCCCAAACAGTGCAAGGAGGATGGGAACTGGGCTGCTCTCAGTCCACCAAAGTTCCTCTCTGCCACTTCCTTCTTTTTTCCCCTGGTTCCAGGCTTGGGGTCTTTCCCATGGGCTACAGGCCTTCACAAACTGCTCCAGTGGTCTTCCCACAACTGCAGCTCTTACGAACTGCTCC
Source organism: Bombycilla garrulus (assembly GCA_013400315.1). Lineage (NCBI taxonomy): Eukaryota > Metazoa > Chordata > Aves > Passeriformes > Bombycillidae > Bombycilla > Bombycilla garrulus. The sequence continues at coordinate 221,535 of VXBU01005574.1, forward strand.
AGTACATGTCCTGAAGGACACAGTCCTTCAGGAAGAGACCATTCCACAGACCCACAGCTCCTGCCAGAAAACCTGCTCCTGCATGGGTTCCTCTCTCTAGGCTGCAATTCCTGACAGAGGCCTGCTCCAGCATGGGATCTCCATGGGCTGTAGCTTCCTTCAGGGCATCTGCACCTGCTCGAGGGTCCTCCACGGGCTGCAGTGCAGATATCTGTTCCGACATGGTCCTCCACAGGCTGCAGGTTCTACATGCTTCACCATGGTCTTTTCCAAGGGCTGCAGGGGACTCAGCTCCAGTGACTGGAGTGCTTCTTCCCTCTCCCTTCTCCGACCTTGCTGTCTGCAGGGTTGTTTCCCACTGCCCACTGTCCTCCACCCTCTTCCCACAACTGCTGAGCTTTTACTACTTCTTAAAATTATTATTAAAAAGGCAAAATCAGAATAAAATTACTCTGAAAAATAAAGGTTCTTCGGTTGAGCACAAACATAACGTAAGTAACTTCATGTTATTACTTAAATCTAGTTTGCTCAACTCTAAAATACTAATTTAGAACAGAAATCTGCATTATTGTATTGTATGCGTTCAGGGATGCAAACCAGCAGTTTTTACAGGTTGGAGAGCTGATGTTTAAAAACAGACATGATATTTTTCCTGACTGGACAGTAACAAGAGATAATGAGTCATTTTTGCTGAATTAATCTACCCGTCACAGCCCATTAGAGCTATTTCTTTAGGATGTCCACAGCATAAAAACAACACTATTCCTTTATAACAAGTGCAATGTTTTCGTTGCAACCATGAAAACTCCATGAACCTTGGGATTCTACACCTAACTCTAGGGCAGGTTTTATACTTTCAGAAAAGTTCTTCTACCTTGGAGTCCTGAATTTCCACTGGTAAAAGTCAAAGTAGACAGCAATCCTTGTGTATTGCCAAAAAAGCAAACCTCGAGAACCAACAGCTCTACATAACACTAAACCCTTTATTCAAAGTAGTATAAATCATGTACAAGACATATTATGTCTCCTAGTGAGCTAAGCAAAACTGGTATCAGATATATACAAGATATATCAAATGCCAGACTGCCAATGGACTCAGGTCACCACTACAGGAAACATCCTGAGATCAGTAGTAAGCTTTTAACTACAGGCAGGCAGCCATAGTCTCAGAAAAATCAGAGGCACAGACAACCCTTTAAGCCAAACAAACTTGCCTCAGCTGCATTGAATTTAGGATGAGGATCATCTTCCCTCCCCATTTTATCTTGCTTGGGGTCAGATGATGAAAGATTTGCAGACAACCTATAATGCTTGCCAGTCCATGAGAAAAAGTTGCTAAGACTGCTTAGTATTAAAATCCTGTTTGCACACAGTACAGCTTATGACTTGAAACCAAAACCATTTAGCACAAAGCTGTTGAACTTATTTCCATTACATAAGAATAAAATGGTGAACTTTGACAAAAAAGATTTTTTTTTATTTCTTAGGAGGCGCATATCTTTGCTTCTCCAAACCACTTTTCTCAAGAAGTAATGCCAAATTTAGTAAATTAATTCAGACATCTGTAGTACTGAACAGATTCCATGTTTATATCTTAAAATACGAAATAATTGTCTAGTAAATCTAAATACAAAATAGCTTGCAAAATTCAGGTCTTACTTACCAGTATTTTCTGATTATAATAATGTCTCAAAAGATTTTCCAGCTATTTGTGACAATTTTGAACGTATCACCCCCTTTCTTTTTCTACAGCACTACTGCTTCCTAAGAAGTACATAAAACAGCTGAAATATTTATCAAGTCCTTCATATTTTTAATTTCATAAAAATACTAGTTCTATTAGATTTGTGTTTCTAATATAATTTTTCACTACTATAATACTCCAAAACAACATAAGGAAAAATAAAAACTTTCATCCTGTGTAAAGACGATGTTTTCCCAGCAGAGAAAGAGCATTGAGAGCTGCTTTTGTCCAACAAGACAAAGATTTTTCTCAGTGTTCAGAGAATAGAGCCCCAGCACATAATCCCCCACCTAATTAGAGGAAAAGCTTTTTAACAGTTTAGCTAACTATCCATAAGTAGAATGTAAAGAATAACAATTTATATGGGAATCTACATAACTGAAAATGGGTGTAAGGAAAGGATTAGAAAGCCCTAAAGTTTCAATGATTTAAGAAGCCTTCAGTTCAGAGCCTGAACCAAGGTCAGATGCCAAGATACAGAACTTGACTCCTTTGCAACCAGAAGCTGCAGAATCCAAGCAGTCAGGAAAACAAATTGGTGCTGAATAATGGTGAAAAGAACCCCTTTAACAAGTGCAAAGTAAATCCTACACATATAAGAATTTCAAGACACAAGAAAAGGTTTAATAGGTATTTTCTTGTAAAAGTGTAATAGTCTAGTAAAACTGAAGTGTACATTCTATCATTTAAATTTGTCATTACAATTTATTATTCACTCAAGTAACTTCAAGATAATGCAATACAGTATTCTAATCCATAGATCAAATACTATTTCAAAACAGAACCAAGGAGGAAATATCAATCATGTTACATTTTATGCACATTATTGATTTTTTTCATGTCACAATAGATAAAGGCAACAACATAAGAGAAATAATGCTATTGTATCTAAGCAGCATATATTTCACCCAACTCTCACATATTTCTGCACAAAAAAGCCACAATTTCTTGATGTATATCTGAGGAAACACACTCCTTCTGTTAATGAGCCGTAATATCACATGTTGATAGTATTAGTTTAGTGGTTATGATGAAGAAAATGAACAGCCTAAAAGATGCAGTAAATTCAGGCACATTGCTTACAGTCTAAAAACACGAGTTCTAATTCTACCACCCATATTTTTTAACAAAGGCAAATTATTTTTTATCTTTGTTTCATTATCTGTGAAATGAAAAGTGGCATTTAGGACAGTGGAAAGATTTGTAAAAATTTTGCTTGAGAGTTCTATATTAATCTTTACATCAAAATTCAGATTTTAAATCAGAAGTAGCCCTGCATACTACACTAAAGATAAAGCTGAGCTCTACTGTGACAGTAGAAATAATTTCACATGGCATTATTGAAGCTACAGATACTATATCTATTAAAATGAACCAAAAATAGAGTAAGGTACGGTGGGCATCCCAACCTACCATGCTATCTCTGCTCTGCAGTTGGTTCCAGAATTAAAATCAATTTTACAGATGCATCAGACATGGAAACAGGCTTTAATTGTTGAAGAACTCTTGCACACTACTGACAAAAATTTTCAGAAATTGAAAAAAATAACTCTGAAACATTACATTTTAGATAAACACAAATTTAATTTGCAAGACAAAGTCCCAAGGGCATCAAATAGCACAGATATGCAAGCAATGGAAATATCAGATTTTAAATAGGCAAGAAATCTTCAACATGTGAGGCAAATAAGTTGAAGTTAAAACTTTACCCTTAAGACAGCTCAAATACCTGCACAGATGAACCCTAAAGGAGCAAAAGGAGCAATATAAACTTTACTGTGTAGCATATCATGCCACTTTAACTGCAGCTTAGACTTTGGCCAATACCTCATTAGCTCAGTACTTTCTGCCTTCTTACCCAAAAGCAAACACAAAAAAAAAATATATATATATATATATAAACCCTTTGACACAAAAAATAAAGCTTTATCTACTAATTAAAGTAAAGCCCACTACATACAATGTATATTGGAATTGCAACCAGAAAAAAAACGTACTGCACGTTTACAACAATATCCTGCTTCATTTTCAAATGTGCTTGCCTACCACAGCAGATGAGAATACTAGTCATGAAAACAAGCTTTAATCCAACTGTACACTTTTTTTAATGCTTTTACATCTTATTAGTGGCATGCCTAGCTTGAGACAGGAAGAATGTTCTGAGAGCACCAGCAAAGTAGTATTCCAAGTTCCCCCTCTTCCCCATGAAAATACTGTCATATGCACACGGTACAGGTCCAGGAACTTGCAAAAAACCATAACCAATTTAAAGCAATTGCTCCAAAAGTATTCTAAGGAAAGATAAACGTGCCACTCTGCCTCCTGTGCTAGCACTAAATAAGTGATACGCTTTACAAATTACACTAGCAGACAATGAATTGTAAAGAAATGAGATGGAACATTTTTAAGGTTTGATAACAGAAAGAACATTTTTTAAGTCATAAAATGAACTTTGCAAAACTGTTCTTTCAACACTCCAAAGCAAATTTTTGCTGTATAGTCCCCATGTTGAAAAAAAGACAGACAAATCATTCTGTACTTAACTAAGGACTTATGTGTTATTGACAGCTATTTCAGCAAAACCAAACCCATTTGGACTAATGCTAAGTCTTATAAGGCTAATGGAAAAGGTGTGTATATATACACACACAGAGACACTTAAACATACTATGACTTCATATATATACATATAAAGTATTACAAAAATTAAAAGCCTGGTGTACATATAATAAAGATGTAAAAAATATGAATATATAAAAAGCATAAACCTTCATGAAGACAAGACCAAACTAGCACCCACTATCTTCCTTTTACCAATTAATGTCAATAGGAAGCTGAGCAGCTTGTCTGCCCTTCCTGAAAGATGCTCAAAAACAAAGTAGGAGATGCACAATTTCAGAAGAGTAAGTCTTTCTCATGAGAGCTTTGCAGAAAAGCTTAGCTAATCTGAATTCCCCTGTATGGGAACAAAACCTAGGTATCATTCTACCTAATGTTTTGCTCATGCACAGTATTGACAAGAAAATGAATAAATGAACATTGGAAAGAAAAACATTCAAATATTTCCTTTTTCAAATTCGAGATATATACTTGAAACTACCTTTTGCTAAAAGAAAAACCAGAAGGTTAAGGTCATTGCACTAAAAGCTAGCTCATTTACCTTCAAATAAACTGAGGTCTCTTCGTAGCCTTGGTCCATAAAGCCCTTCTAAAATACTTTCAAAACCTGGAGACAAAAGAAACATTTAAAACAGTAAATCAAAAGTTTCTTAAATGAAAATAAATTCCAGAGAACAGGCAACAAACACCCTCAAATTCTAAGAGCAATTCCAAAAATTGTTATTTACATTTATCAAACAAATATTTACTCCTTCGACTATAGTACTACTCAACAGCATTAGAAGATAAAAGTAAGACAAGGCAACTGCCATCTGCCCACAATCAGCCTATTAAGCCATGCCCCAACAACCTCATTAGACTTAAAATAACTACCACAGAATCCTAAAGGTGGGAGGATTAGCCTCATAGCTCTAAGCAAGTGAACGAGTTTCTCTCTTAGCCTGAGAATCATAGTCATGTACAAAGAGAGGAAAAAATGAAAAGAAAAAAAATCTAAAACTTCAAGATCAGAAATTTCTCATGATCGCCTGAAACTACATAACCTGAGCAGGCTAATATTATGAAAAATAGAAGAAAAACAAGCTTCTTTTGCTTCTGAAACCATGATAGTGCTCTCTAGTTGTCTGTAGCCATATAAAAACGTTTTAAAATTGAGGATTAAATAAATCCAATTATTTTACAGATTCACCAGCTAGTCTGTTTAGGTATTTGGTAAAAATTAAACATTTCAATAAGGATGATGAGACACAGAGCAAACAAATGACTGATAAGTAAAAATTTTTAAAAATCTCAAACCCACAAAAAAAAAAAGGCATGACAACAGATAAAATATGGTGACAATTTACAGCATCAATATAACAGAAGTTTTGTTCAATATAGAAACAGTTTCCAAGTGCCTCCCTTTCTCCTTCCAAATAATAAGCTTATTTGAAAATAAGAAGATAATTCAAAGCAGCAGTTGAAAGTTCTCATCCTTTATACTAAAGGCCTATCTGCAGCGAGAATTTTGCAAGACTATTTTATCATCACACCACATAAAAGATACCAAAATCTTCAGCCATCAACAAAGAACATTCAGAATCTCAAAATTTGCTCATTATGTGATATCTTTTAAGACAAAACATCCTGTTCTCTCACCAAAAGTTAAATTTTCTTTTGGGTTTAGATTTTATGTACACTAGTACAAGGAAGAATAAATATGTACCATATTTGAAGCAGACAAGGGAAGCTATTTTAACACATCAGAGCTGTTCAGTTTGAGAAGTCAGATTTGGTTAAAATTTGCATTGCAAAGTAATTTTAATATATGGAATACAGAGTGAATCAGTTATCATCTCTACAAATCTGCTATTTGAGCCATAAATTGATTTATTTCTTTATATCTTGAATTATATGGATTTCATTTTCCACTTTTTATTATAAATATAGCACCATGAGGCAACACAAATTAAATGACAAAAACACTGTCCTCTAACAAATATATAAACACATCTTTTAAACAGCCTACAAGAATCAGAAAGCAAAAACCCAAAGCCCAAGCTTTTTAATATAAATTCACATCATATTAGCAATGCACAAGTTCCCTGCTCTTCTGGCTTCAAAGGGTTACAGACAAAAATGGCAAGAGAAATGAAGCCCGAAGTTAAGACAGCAATCCTCCAAACACAACAGCGCAAATACAAACACACTATGTGTATTGCCACTAAAGTTACAGACTGTAGGCCATTTTAGGTCAGCAGCTAGTTATGTTCTGCCAAGTTACTGTCCCTGGGTAAAGAAATGAATGAAGCAGCTCTTGGAGACATGCTTATTTCAAAAGGGCAAACAGCAACTCTTATTTTTCAGGACTTGGTCAATCAAACAACAGGAAGCTTGTTTACCATCCCAGTCTGCACCCAAAACCTCCTTGGTCTTTGGACACCTACCGTGTGGAGGGTGGTACTTGTTTCTGCCTTTACTTCTGTCTTTAATCTGCCTGCCCTACTGCTGCCTATGCAAAACCAGAAGTGCAGAAACCCCAGCTCTGTAAACAGCAGTTTATCAAGGAAGAACACAATCTCCAAACAACTTCCATACAGCTTGTATTAAAGATGGTAATTAGCACACTGTGGGAGTTGTTGGGGTTTTTCTGTTGGTTTCTTTTTTTCCCCTGAGGAAAGGATACACCAGCCCGCTACTTTGTTAATTCACCAAACTTAATTCCATCCCACCCATCGAAAGAGCTGCTTCTCTTCCTGAAGTATTAGAGAACTTCTCCAAGAAGCCACAACAGATTTACCCTGCCCAATCGTTTGCTTCCTCACCTTTGGATATTGGATGCCTTCTTTTAAAAGAACACTTACTTGTATAACCCACGAACATCAAGAGAATCTTTTTTCAGAACTTAGGCTAATATTTCCCCAGAAAGCACCTGTGATACTTTCATGTTTCACTACTGCCTTTAAGCAGAATTGATACAAGTTTAGTTTAACCTAAACATGAAGATATATCTTAGTTTCTAGTTCTGGTGAATGAATGCTGGCATTGTTTCCCAAAATGTAACCATCTGGACACAAGCAGTTCAATAAATCTTTGTTTTTCTTCTTGAGTCAGTATGCTTAAGCAAACAGTAGTAGCAGCTTTGGAACTCTCCAGAACCTGAAGAGCCTACAGAAACCAGTCAGAAATACACTGTTCATACTCTCTGATTCACTAATGGAAAAAATTTGCTTCAAAATAGGTTTACAGAATTCTCTGTCTCATAGTGGTTGATTGCCTCTTTGATTCTAAGCTGCCTTTCGAAACTGTTACTCAAGATCTGACACTTTCTAGCTCCAAACTGAAAAGCAACACTTAGCCCTAGTAACTTGCAATACCCTGAAATGTCGAACTCCTTCCTTCTCGAATATCTTTTTGTATCTTCATACAGAAAGAATCAGCTTTCTTCATTATCTGACACACTTTAAAATCCAAGATAGGTTGCTCCAACAGTCTTCATAAGTAGAAATTTGTGATAGACCTAGTCTCTTAACCCAGTTATAAGTTTCCACGGCTTGTATTTCTGAATAAAGCTGTGAACAGGTTTTTTTTCCCTATATTAACTCTCCCTCCCACCTTTCCCCCACAAATGATACTGCTCTCCTCACTCGGAGCTGGGATGGGACAGGAACTCCCATGAGGAGGGAGGCCGAAGCTGTGACCTCCAGCAACAGGAAGGGGGCTCTCTTTTTCCATCGGTAGCTATTTGGGTACCAAGAAGGCAAACAGCTCAGGAACAAGCTCTATCAGGTTTGGCACATAAGCCGTGGGTCACAGCCAAGGCCACCAAAAGGAAGCAACAGGTGACAGTAACCGCAGACTCCCATGGGGCTTCTGCCCAGCAGCTAGACTGGCTGTTAGAAGTTCAGCTCTTACCTGTGGTCCAAACCTTGAATGTTACAGAGAAACTTTTACAGCTCATCTGGCAGTTGAAAATATCATCTGTTACCCATCATCTGGCCACCATGATACTGCCAAAAGTGATCTTCAGCAGACCAGAGCCAACTACAGGAGCAATGGTGAATGACACCAGGTGCAAATGTAATAAATAACAGAGCTCAGGTGTTGATCCAAGATGACTTTCCTAGGGCAAACAAACATCCTGAGGGATCAACACCTGAGTACAACACTGAAGGCAGGACTTCAGCTCTTAAGACATTAGGATCCTTTTAGAAACAGTGCTTGAGAAAGACAGGATCCATTTGATAATGCAAATCATCACTGCCAATACGCCTGCCTCATAATGAGGTCTTCAAACAAGGTTTGTAATGAAAGTGGAGACTGAAGCCTAGAAAGGAAGAGAATGGCAAAGAAGATAAATGCACACAAAGAACTTACAGTCTCCTGAATATGTGGCATAAGCAGGGACACACCTTAAGCAGGTGTATATGAACACATTCAGCACAGGAAGCAAACGGCAGGGATTATAAACCAGAGCACGTAACAGTCTCACGGGTGAGAGAGTTCATACAACTGCAGTGGATGGATATGGGCTTTCAAGACAGGGCAAGTGAGAAAGTCAAGGACAGGGCTTAGATTTTAACTTAAATAAATGGAGCTGAAGTGTGCAATGGGCTACAGGACAGCTAATCTACAGGTCAGGATTCAACTGGGTGAACATTATAGTGAACATCTGTTACAGACTGTACAGACTATCAGTCAAGGGTAAGTAGATGAAGTCTTCAAAAAACAAAAACCACCACCACAAAAAAAAAAATTAAAAAAAAAGAGAGAGAGAAAAGAAAGAAAGAAAAAGGCTGCATATGCTGGAAATGCCACATGCCAGTGCACAAGCAACTCAAGATTCTGTGGTGTCTGGAGGACAAACCTGCCTGAAGTAATGGACAAGCTTAATAGGGGAGGCACTATCTAGCTGCTACTCATTAAGTAAGAGATCTTCAGCGATGTGACAGTTAATAGTGGTCTTGGCCACAGCAGTCATGAGATGGAATGCAGGATCCCAAGGGAAGTGAGGAACTTGAACAGCTGAATAATTTTCTGTGGGCTCAGTAGTCACTGATTTACATCCCTCCCCCAAGATGAGGGGGAGCACAGTGGAACTAGAAGTGGGATGCTGTAGTGTCTTGTCTAAACCAGTGAAGTCTCATATGGGCCAGGGGTCTATGGAAAGTTTTTTAATGGAGTTTTCCTCTAGCTATTTTATAAAGTCAAAGAAATTGCAAGGTGAAGAGCAATTACCACTACTGAGCAATTAAAAAAACTATTGAATATTTTGTGAATTAATTCCAGTATGTTAAGTGTCTCTACCAGTTTATTCAGATTTAAAACAGGATTATTAAGTCCAAAGGAAGTCTTTAGAGTGTCTTCACAACTTTTTATTTAAAATCTTAAAGAGAAGCTACTTTTCAGCTACTCAAAAAGCTGAAATCAAAGTTTTCCATAATGTTTTGTCACTGTAAGCTAGTCAGTGTCTGAAACATCTTAAGGCCTATCTACATATTAGAGAGTGCCACGTATGAACAGTGTAGGCTGTAAAATTCATTGTCATGAATAAAGCAGAGTAGTAGTTAAATGGATACATTCCATGGAAGCTTCCAACACTGTGTATCTTATACACACTTAGAGGCTCTCAAGTATTATACAGGGACTCCTCATGACCAGATCCAGCCTTTCTTCATCCCACTCTTCAGCAGCAGCTGCATGGCTGTCAATCATAAAAGCCTTCTCCATCCACAAGCTCAGTAGTAGCCACCCAGTCCCTGTCATTGTGGAAGCAATGCATAGCCTATGCTGCCCTAAGCCTAGAGAAAATCATTAGGTGAAGATTTACAGAAATTTTAATGCAAAGCTGGCTTAGGTTAATTTTGGACAGACGTAGTAATTGAACAGTTATACAAGACAAATTGAGGTTGGACAGGTTTAGCTAAACACTGGCTATTTTTTTTTCAAAAGTTGTATCTTCATAATGCTTAATGAGAATAAACAGTTATTTTAGCCTCCCAGCTGAATTCAACACCCATCTCCTCCTTCCCTCCCCGCATCCTCTAAGGGAATGGAGACTGTAAGTATGTTTTCAAAAAAATTTTAATGACTCAGACTATGTGTTAGAAAAATAGCCAAAACAAAAAATATCATGTAATAAATGGAAACTGGCATTTGACCACTTTCAAATGAACCACTTGGCGGGTTTGAAGGTAGGAGTAGCATTTACTCTACAGCTGGGAAAGGGAACAGCAATATATGCAAAGGCTGTATTAAAAAGGTTTTGATAGAACTGGTGCACTTGACATCACATTAATTTCTTGATTCCCCTAATCTTGTATATAGCCATATTAATTCCTGAATTTGTATGTTCTTTTCAAATAAAAGTCCATTTCATAAAAGCACATATATTTCCTCTCCCCTTTAAGTTTTTGTTACTTTAACTAGCCTTTTTTTCTCTTCCCTTTTCTATGTTTCTGTTTAAGAAGTAATCCAATTCTAGGGCTTTAGCTAAAAGGCTTTTTTTTAAGCCTATATTTGGGACATTTTAATAAAATGTAACCATTTTTAATTTAAAACTAATTAACAATTTATTTGTTCTTTTACTCAGTGTTAGAACACAACAATACTAAATTTCAAGAGTTGCCTCACAAAACTTGTACATACTATAATCATGACACCAATGACCTCATAGTAAGCCACTGTTTAAAAAGCCTTTCGCTTATACTTGCTCTCCCCTCCTCTGATTTGCTGCAGCTTTTCCAGTTTAGTACAGTATACACTTTTTATCACTTCATCTGTTCAAAGATAAAAGTGCAAATACTTCTAAATAAATGCACTTCTGGATTGATATCTTTGTAAATCATACTGGATTTTTTGTACTGCTGGATGCATACCAGAAACAGTGGATAAATGCTCCTTACAGGAATAGAAAAAAATTAAATGAAAGATGGAGATGCTTATCAAGATTGGCCATCTGACTCATAGTTACTGCTCTACATCTCATCTACTGTGAAAAGTTACCCTTCAGATGAGATCCTATTGTACTCTCCAAGTTGCTCTGTGTGTTAAGGAATTTGGAAGATTCTGGGTGCATGCAAATTAAGTTGTTTCCTCCCTTCTTTTACAGCATATCATTAAGCTAGGCACAGCATAAGACTGCTGCACACTGCTTTGATGGACAGGGCATGCATGTGTATTTTTACTACAATGAAACGAGACTTTCAGCTTTAAGCACTATGGCCTTTGGAGGCATTGTAGGAAAAGAACCTTGAGGCTCTGTAAAACACAGTTTTGTTAACCCACCTAAGAAAGTCAGCACCAGTGTATGTTGAAATCTTCACAACTTGTGTGTGCCTAAAAGTTTACTTCCCTTCACTTTGTGGCTTACTACACCATCTGAATCACATCTGAATTATGGTAGTTTGAGTTATTTTATCCAAGTACAAAACACTTGTTTTTTAGCTTCTTATGTAAAATCAGGCCTCATCCCTACTCCTTTTTAAAATCCTGTTAAGTGACAAGCATCAGAGAGGAAGATTCATATATCCTACTTATTTTTTGAATTTAATACTCTCAGAAGAGAAAACAAAAGTTGAAGAAAAAAAAATTGCACATTTTTAGTAGTGTGGAGTTTAGCTCATTAATGTTTTAAAACAGAACTAACATGAAAGATTTCAAATCTTAAAAGGTTGCAAAATTTAATAATTGGTCTTTAAAACGTAATTAGGAAATTCCAAAGAATAAGATTACATTTAATGAGATTGAGCACTACTGCCAGACACAGCATTAAAATTAAACTACCTTCTTTTATTTTTTGGTGTGGTAACACCTCTTGTTACTTTACCCAGTAGTTAATCAGACTTGATAACAACTCAAGAGTCCAATTTCTCTTCCTGCATTTGCCTCTAAACACTTACCTAGCTGACATATGAATTCTGTTCCCATTCTGAAGTCATACAACCTCTATTTTTAATTGGTATTTCTTGATCGATGAGGACTATTACATAATTTACATGAGGCATCCTCAGAATCTAAAATAACACTGGAAAGAACTTATTAACAAGTAAGGATTGAAAGATAGGCACACTGGTTTATGCCCCAACCAACAAGCCCACCTCTCCTCCATCACCTGCCCCCTTCTCTCCACACACACTTTAAGAAGCAGTAGCTTCATGCCAAGGTATAACACACAAACACCAAGTTCTGAGCTAAAACTCACTGACATAACTGACATTACCATGAGAAACATGAATTTGATTTCCCCCACTATCCTTGTAACTTTGCTCTGTTTCACATACCTGAAAAGTGATTCCTTTTGAAAGCAGCATGTAATTCAAAGTAGCACTATATCTAAATAAAAAACTTCAGTTCTCCTCCTCCCCATTCCGTACATTTTCATGACTGCTTATTTAGTACATGAGTTTATCTGGAGGAAGTTTTGTGGTTTGCCTTTCAAAGACAGCTACCTTGAATTAGAACTATCATACCACAGACAGAAGTCAGCTTCATTGGTTTTGTCAAGTATTAGAACTGCCTTTATTTTTTTTTAATTTTAAATTTACCCCAGGCAGAAAAAGCACCAGTTGCAGTTTCCCTGAAAGAAAACCTTTCATTTTTCTTCAAATTCTCTGTAAATAGTGCTTTAATATTTACCAATAAACATTATTTATCATTAATACAGGTGCAAGAGTAGGAAGAAGTATTTTGTTCTGGCTTACTTAAAAAGAAAAGGGCATCTGCCCTTTTTACAAGTTATGGCTTTACAAGTTTCTCATAGGAAAGGGACTTGGAGCTCATATTCAGTCATCCTTCCGCTTCTAATCATGTTAACTTACAGCCTTCTGAAGTACACACCTGTATTTTCCAGGTGAAGCATGCACTCTTGTCCACCATTATTTGCCACTACAGAAAGGAACAGGTTTACCTGAAAAATGGTTATCTGCTCCAAACTTTTGCACCTTTTCTGTCTCCAACTGACAGGAAAATAAAATTAATTACATCAGAAACTCAAACCCCTTCAGAGCATGTGTTTATTACTCAACAATCACCAAGTTCCTCTGATATATCAGACCACACTCAATTATTCTGAAAATATTTTATGAGCTTTCTGCAGCCCAAATTCAACATCTAAAAAACCATAAAATAATTACATCAATTTATTTTTTATTATACCTAGTTACCTTTATCCCACCATTAGGATAGGTGCAGAAATTCCCTTACAACTTGTTAAAGGAGAATACTCTGTAGAGAAGAGAGTTATTTCAATATTTTATAGGAGTCAAGCACTGTGTTTAACACAGAAACTTAAATTAAGCATTAACATCTGTGTCTGTTTCTTTTGCCTCTCCCTTTCTTCCACAGGTCAGCAGCTGTCCTCTTTGCCCACCGTCCCCTCCTGGTCATAGAAGTATTAATAATTTTAGTCTTGCTTATATATTTGACATAAATCTCAAAGTCATGGGGTTTTTATTGTAGATGGTGGCTTGTTTTGGTTTTTCAATATTCATTTTAAAATGTGCTACTGCAACAATCTGGAAAGGATTGACTGTAGTATGAAACAACTGAAGCACTAAGATAAAATAAAAAAAGAAAGGAAAAAAAACCCAAAAATACAAATACATAAACCAGTAATCAAGCACTCAATCACCTTTTGCCATTTATACAAATGGCAAGAAAAAAGAATGTAACCTGCTAGACAAAACACTAAAGACAAAGCATGACAACAGCAGCAAAAATTATTATACCTTTATTCAAACATTTTATTTTTCCTGTTTGCAACATCACTACAGAATATCTATCCTTAAAATATATTATTTGATAAAGTGTTAGCCAGATTATCAGGTAAAAAGCAACCCATTTTTCTTGCGGAAAAGTTACTGGGATTTAATTTAGGGCAGATTTTGCATAGGAATGGAGCAGGGAGGGGGCTTCTGTTGAATATGTGGTCTAGCTTGAATCCATTTCTTGCTTATAGCACTAAAAAAAGTTCTTTTATAATAGAAAGTTCTAAACATTTAACTTAAAACACTCATTTTCTTTACCATATTGATTCAGTTCCCTGAGCAAACAGGAAGCAACATACCAGAGATTCCAAAATGAAAGGGAGGAAATCCTCTATTTAGACTCCAATACAAATTCCAAACCATAGCTAAAATGATGCTTTTCCTTCTCTGCAAATCTTGACTCCAAGAACTAATGCAGCTGAGGACACTGCTGCTGCCAGCAAGACAGGATGACCAAAACTTGAAACGAAACTACAGAACCATTTCAGTTCTAACTGCTTACTTGTCACTTAGGATAAAAATCCTTGGTTTCAACTCTATGCTATGCTTTATTGTGGGGATGAAGACAACAATGAAATATAGTTTCAGAAAAATACTATGTGCACCAAAAGAACTAGCTGTAACATGAAGCAGTTACAAGCATTAAGCTGAACACAAAGAGGGAGACTGACACTGGCCATACCTCAGAGGCAGAACAAAAAGAGGAAACGTTGTGCCTCCCCCTCAATTGTTCACAATTTTAGAGAAAGGGTGGCAGCCAACAGGGGTGGAGGGGGGAGAAGTTTTTGTAGGTTAAATAAAGACTGCAATTAGCATCAACTCTGAGTTCAGGTATTTATAAGTCACAGCAAGAAAAATGAGGTTCAATAAAACGGGAAGCAGCCCCACTCTCCAAAGTAATCTTCTATGCCTATGTGTCCTTACAGACTTGTCAATAGGACAGCTCAACATGACACCTTTTACTGTACCTTCAGACACTGCCAAAATTAAAAGTAGATTTAACTACTAATGTAGCAGCCAGATATTCTGAGAGACTTGTGTTACTTATAAGAGGCATAAGGAAGACACTTGAGAAGTGACTATAAAGCTCTGTGGATAGGGAGAGAGAAAAATGATTCCAAGTGACAGTAACTAAAACTTCATTTCTGTTCTCTCTAAAAACTCTCTCTGAACAGTAATCTAATCCCAGCTGCTGCACTGGGACATTTAAACATGGAATTGGAGTGAATATTGGTGTTCTTCAGACTGAAGCTTATCCTGCCTTTCTTTTTCCAAGACTCTACATCAGAGCCAGATAGATACCAACTGTTACTCAGAACAGCGCTGGCAATAATTTGACCAGTTCTTGTATCCTTAGAGTAGAGAAGGAAATTCAGAGAGAGGAAGACACTGTAGAAGAAAATTACATCCAGCTTGGAAAAATGCTCACTACTTCTTCATTTGGTATCAATTTAAGTGTTTTACAACATGAGGAGAATAATGCCCAAGAATAAGACATAGAAACATAGAAACTGTCACTTCAGAAAACCATATGCCTAAAGCATGCAACCGTTTCTTAATTATCATTTTAAGACTTACAGAAGGATTAAAAAGTTTGGCTATTTTACCTAATAAGTTTAGAATAGTTGACAAATTCTTTTCTCCTACCTGAAGGCCAAAATAGTCAAGTCGACAGTGAGTCTGTAACAATGAATAGGTCACAACGCTGTTTTTACTACTATGCAGTACCATGCATTCACCCAGCATCTGGGGGAAAGTCTAGGAGTCAACTAACAAATAAACACATCTTGCACACTTCCTGGATTATCAGAATCAAAGAACATTGGGCTTTCTGCTAAGAAAAGCTGTTTGAAAAAAAAATTTCAAAAAATCAAAACATTCCTTGTCTGATGGGCTTTTGAGAAACTAAAGCTTAGGATTCTGTGTTACACCATGTGTCTACTCAAAGCATTCCATGAAACTGATGCCTGACACAAAGTTTTACAAGGAAGAAGGATTTCAGAAGAGAATCAGTTTCAAGGGAATTTTCAGGTTTCTCTTCAATTATAATTTCTGTGTCACTCAAACAACCTGTCTATTCCCCACAAATAGCTTTGAAATTATGAATTGGAGAAAAGTTATTCATCTCTCCCAGCAGATTAATCTTCCTCCTATTCAGAACCTATTTGTTATTAATAAACTATTTAATGGTTTCTATTATTTAGAAAGTTTGAAATTGACTGAAATCCTGCAACTAGACTGCACTGAAATCAATTGACACTTTTCTTACCTGATGAAGATCCAGCAGGAACGCCTTCTTGTATCGAGTTACTTAACAGAGTGAACTACCAACTCTATAAATCTCAGTGTCAATTTCTTCAAAATATTTACTTTCAAGCATATCATAAACACAGATCTTGAAACCAGATCATTATAAAACATTTTAGTAATCTTAGAAGTATCACAATGTTAGCATGAAATGGGTGGAACATACCTTTCTAATAGTATTTAAATTTTAAAATTTGTCTTAAGTTCCATTTCCTGCATTTTAAAATATCTATGCCATGTATTTTCATCTTTAGTTTACAGCTTCTTTTTACAAATACCTAGTTTGTTAAAAAATAAACCAACAACCGCCTGTCCTAGGTTACAGTGTAAAATGTGCCAGAGGGTCTGTATTCTATCTCCATCTTCATTAACTGTTGAAACAAAGGAGGGGCANCTGCTGCCACGACCCTAACTAGCAGGATATCAAGTTGTATTCTGACTCTGTCAGTGTTTTTTTGTTTTCTTTGTATTACTTGCATGTATTTTACTTTTTCCTATTAAATTGTATTTCTGACTTGGAGTCTCACTGGTTTTGCTTTCAAACCAGCACACCGCCCCACCACAAGCCACTCTAACAGCCATAATTTTTTAATCCAGGCAGAACCTGTTTTTGCAAATTAGACAAAATTTAGAGCCAGCAACATGTTAACAAGAAACTGACTTATCTTTTTAAAAACATCAAATAAAAATTGTTAACTATGCCTACTTTCTCTAAAAAATATTTTCTGGTGCTCAAGGCTAAAATCACAAGAGCTTCAGATGCTCCTGTTAGACAGAAAGAACTCAGCTAAACTGTGATTTCAATTCAATTTTTAAACATGTTCAGTGAATAAAAGAAAAGATGACACTGCTCAAGGCACTTAGGTAGTGTATTCAAGCCTACAGGTCATGGACAATCAACCTGGAACCTGCATAATTTGAAGTAACATCTGTTGAACTTGCAGAATACACTGAAATGAACAAAGTTTTTAATTGTTTAACTTCCGATTAAGAAGGCAGAATGCTTGCATTTTCCCCTGGATATTACAAAAGCAGAAATACAGAAAGAAAGCACGAATTTTAGCTTCACATTGGGCATTTTCATCAGATAAAAGGTGTCACATATAAGAAGAGAACAGGAAAAAATGTCTCTGGGCTTGCAGTATTTGTCACAATTCAAAAGTTTAAGCAGGTGTGACTAGGGTTTGGTTTTTTTTTTTTGGGTCTGGCTTTTTTTTCTTTAAGCAATTAGCATGCATCTGTAAAAACTTTGGATAAACTTCCCCTCAATCATTAAATAGTACAAGATAAAACAGAAAATGGTAAGAGTCAAAGTGTGGGAATTGAACTCATCTGCAGGGAAACAATTCATATAGCACTCAAATTCAACCATATACTAAATATGAGAATTTACTGGGAGATTTTTGTATCAGTTTTGTATTGTGTTTCTGATTAGACTCTATAAAATGCACATTACTAACAACTGAGTTGTTAGTCCAACCTGAGTTGGAGCAAGGAGTAGAACACCACAAAGAAAAACCAGATATGTTTTTGAAGTACTAGTAGCAAGATTCTGAATACTTGAATCATGTTGGGAACAGACAAGAGCTCTTACACAAGGCAGATGGGTTTAAACAGTAGCTATCCTGTCTTAGAAACCCTCTGTTCCTCCTGTATTCCAGCACTGTCTCGTGCTTAGTAAAAGCAAACATTCATTATTTCCACAGTGATTCTCACTTCTAAATTTGTTAGTCTGCTTTAAAAACAAAAAGGGATACCTCTGCACTTTATACTATGTAAAAAAGGAAAGAAATTAATGTCCCTATTTTATTCCTTAAAACAAAGAACTCAGCATAATTTCTGCACCAAGATCATGCGTCTGAAAAAAAAAGAATTTGAATCAGTTGTTTTGGGGTTCATTTCTTTTTCTCCATAAGAACCATAAATTATAAGATAAATAGAAAAGGAAGAATCTTTAGAGGAGTTCATAATTCCACTCACAGTTTAGTGAGTTTCTTTGACCCAAGACAGCCATAACCCATTGCAAGACAAAACAAAACAAAAAAACAGTAATTTGAGCTGATCTGTAACTTTCCCCTCTTAAACAATTGGAAAGACAAATGCAACCACTCAGGGAAGCCAGTGAACTGCAAGGTCAAGAACACATGAATAGGATTTCTTAAATGAAAGGTGTGATTACAGTCTGCATTTCCAGCGAGAGGGAAATTTCTGCAGGAATCAGATCAATCTCAGTACCAGCATTCTAGAAAACTTACTATAAAGTTACTTATCTGGTACCAAATTTCTTAAATCAGTCTCACAGGTCAAGATCACTCATATCTCTCACACAAAGAGATAAAAAACATTTATTACTTATCAGAAAGGTTGAGAATGAAAGAGGAGAAAATGCCTGATTGCCACTTGAGATGCTGAAAGCAGGAAGCTGTCAAGTATCCAGTTTGCAACTACCCTGAACGCCACTTAATCCGGTCAGCTAAGGGCAGGTGGAGAAGTGCAGCACCACAGAGCGAAGGAAAATTAACAGCTCTTCAAATACACCAATCACTACCAAGGAGCTACTCTCACAGACAACAGTAGAAGAAGCTGTTTTGGCACTTTATGATGCTGGTGGCTGAATGAAGCAGCTAAGGTAAATGATTCAATTCCTCAGTCTGAAAAGATGTCAAGATCTCCTCAGGCAATATGAAAGAGCGGGAAATTACTTCAAGTTACATCAAGTAGCTGCTGTCAAACTATTACCATATGTGACAACCTGGAGTAAAGGCCTTATAAAGGCAGGTATGGGCCAGCAAAACCCCTTCCTGAACCACTAGACAAATGCTCTTAAAGTCACCAAGTAAGAGACACACACAGCAGGTAATATCACAGGCTTCAATAACCTAAATTCATCATGCAAGTTTCCTCAGGTCACACTACAGTGAGTTTCTCTCACAGTGAGTTTTTGTCCTGCAGTGTAACTGCAGGAAGCACTGACTACCTAAATAAGAAATCCATGATACACTAAATCTTCAGTTCACTCTTTGAAGGTTTTTGGGATAATAAGTGCTTGCCAGAGATAACAATAGCAATTTAGACGTGACTGATTTACAGACTGTGCTGGTTTTGCACTGAAGCCAATCACAGAAGTGATTTTTATTTTTTTTTGAGAGAAGCCACTAAAAGCTTCCTCTATGCCTGGCAAAACCAATTGCTGGCTAGGTTTGAGAACAGGCATGTTAATAAGCCAATTAAAGAGCTGAACATGCCTCTGTGAGATTAACATTTTAAGACAAAGAAACCCCCAGGAATCTCTTTTTTCTTCCGGCTTGGGAACAGTGCACAGATGAGACTTGCGGACCTTCAATCCTCTCTTGAGTGAAAGAAAAGGACAGAGTGAAAACACTCGAGAAACAACATGAAGACACCAAAGGACGAAGAAGACCTCTGTTCCCAGAGAAGATGATCTCAAAGACAGATGAAGAGAACCTTTGNTTTCTAGAGGTAATAAACCAAATTATTTCTGTACGTTGTCAGTGAAAAAGAAAAGAAGGTGGGGGGGGAAGGAGAAGTGTTCTGACGGTTTTATTCTGATTCTTATTACTCTTTTAGTTCTGTTAATAAAGCTTTCTTTATACCCTTTAAAGTCTGAGTCTCCTTTGCTCTTCTCCTAATCCTATCTCACAGCAGAAAAAGAGTAAGTATACTCTAATGGGAATACTTTGTCCAGCGCTAGACCCACCACATAAATTGGTGCACCAGCCAAGAAATCTCAATCTGGCAAACCAAATCCACTACACAAAACTGGTGCTTCTGCCCAGTTCAAACTGAAACCACCACACAGAAAAACACTTGCTCAAAAACTCTCCTGTCCAGTGAAACTCTGATGTTTTATGGAGAAGTTCCAGCTTTAAGAAAAAGCTCTGTTCTGTGCAAATGACATATTCTAAGGACCCAGGGCTCGTCTACCATTGCTTCTGAGGGCTGTGCACAAAGTTGATCTGGGTCAGTGCTGAAGCGCAGTTTTTCATATCAGTCCTAAGCTCAGAGCCCTCTGCACACTTAGAGTTCCAAGATAAGATCAACACCACAAGTTCCAAATAGACCATTTCTTATTAAATCTTATTTCACTAGGGTAGAACCCATACGTTCAGGAGTCAGGAGACTTCAACAAGGATGCAGATGGGAAATAAAGGTACTTTCCACTATATACTAACCAGTCTGATGGTCTTATTGAGAAATTCTGAGAGCGTGTAACAATCCGGCCTTTCAAAAGGAAGGCAAATATGAGTTTACAGAGGGTTTATTTCTGCTGTTGAAAAAGCAGTAAGGGATTAAAGCAAACTGCACTGAGGCACCTAAGAAAAGTGAGCAAGGGCAAAAATCAAGAGCCACCTCACATTTCTGAGGTCCTTAGATAGCTGTGAGGGCTTGCTTGCTGACATGGAACAGGAGTTTTTGGACACCATTAGAGCAGACTGATATTAAATGTTTATGGCATATACAACAATCAGAGTTCAGACAGATGTGTCGTCATGGTTTAACCAATTTAAACACTAATTGGCATCTCAAGACAAAACTTCATCAAGCCTGTAGAGAATTGTACATGTAAAACAGGCACAGAACTGGCAAAAAATGAGGAGACAAGAACAAGTAATGCTGAAGGAGGTGGTCTAGCTTCAAGAAGACAATTTCCTTAAAAGTAAGTTTTACCTCAATAAATACATTTAACCAACGATTAAAAGAAGCACTAAAGTACACCGGAAGTTCTCACTCACTGCATCAGCAGAGAGTATGATGTAGACCTCAAAGATAAACAAATGACATTTCATTTCACATATAACTAAATTACATGCAAGAACATACCTGTAATGAAGTAATAAGAGATGCACAGTTGAAATCACTTTTACCAGAGGATCCCACTTCCTGATAGATCACAAGACAACTACAACTGAACAAGATTTAGGTATCAACAGAAAGAGGTGTGTCAGGACTTCAATCAGGAGAGCTCTGAAACTCTAAATATCACAGGGAGATCTCTGACCTCAAAAGCCACATCAGAGTGCAACACACAACAGGTGGCAAAATTCCCAAATAAATAGGGATCATAGAACAGCTTGGCTTGGAAGGGACCTTAAAGCCCCTCTAGTTCCAGCCCCCTGCTGTGAGCAGGGTCACCTCTCAACATGGCAAAGTGAGTTTGTAAACCTTACTTCCCCAATAGCTATTGTACTGTAGCCCTTTCAAGTTCGTTTTTAGTCAAACCTACTCATGAAGATTGAAGGATGAAGAGAAGGACAGATGGTCAGGGAAGAATAAGAAAATTGAAGGAGCACGTACCAGAATCACAGCTAACTCCACAATCACTGCATTATTTAGCTGATAGCACAGCAAACTTTTGAAACAGTTTGTCACAGCTAACACTCAAGCCCATACACAGAACAGTCTAAGACATCAGTAAAACTCTAACAGATTTCATTTTTCTTTCCCCTTATCAGTGGCTAACACTAGAATGACCTACATCTGAACTAAGGTCAAAAAACAGTAGCCATTTGATTATGTTCCCCCATTTTCAGATTAGGGGACTTAATAGCTACACTTAAGTGAAGTCAGATCTTTGCATTTGGCTGGGCCTTGCTGTGGCACGCTCTGTTCTGTGAGCCAAACTGCCAGCTGCAATCACAAGCAGGGCTTCCATAATCAACACTATATATGGCAGCAATACTAACTAATTGTTAATCAAAAGACGTCCAGCAGTTTTACACCAGTAGCATTTTAACCTGGCATTATTAAATGGTGCAGTGCTTTTCAAATGGAACATAAAACTTTAAAATAAGATATACAAGGCTTTTTGACAATAGTTATGAAAAGGAGTAGCATTCAACCCTAGATTAATTACACTGCCCTCTGACTTGTTAGTGGATCAAGATTAGAAATGCACTAAAACTAGTTTATAAAGCTAACTATTCCATAAAATTCCATGAAAGTGGAATTATGACAGTGAGAACTATTACTCACATGTAAGACTAACTAGACTTTAATTAAGATGATTAGAAGAAGCTAGGAACTGTGGAAAGAGGAAGATAAATGCTTAAAATCTGAAAATTTAGCATTTTTAAAATAAAGTATCAGCAACTTACAATAAAACACACTGAAAACCAGTAAATTTCCCCCCTGAACAGCACTTTGAACATGAGTAATCAATCCCCAGGTGCCACAAAAGTTAGGATGTTTCATAATTGGATATCAGGACTCTATTAAGTTATAAAGAAACTGAAAACAAGGAACATAATTAAAATGCCACAAATTCAGTGAGCTTTCATTTACCAACAAACTTAAAAAAATTTAGAACAGGAAAAAAAAATATATCTAGTGACATTTACCCAGCTCACACTCCTGCAATACAATACATGCTACTATGGAAATACAAGCCTGGATGGATTTGAGAATCAAACAAGAGCAGTAATAACTGAGATGCTAGCAGAATTTTGCCAAAAATAGGATGATTATCTAATAAGGGGTTCATCCAGCCTCTCAAGATACTACACTGGAACCTGGACTGTGCCAGAAGTGGAAATAAAAAAATCACCAACACCTGGTGCTTTGATCTGCAGAGTGACATGCTGCTGACCACACCCCATAAAAAAAAATTCAACCTCCACAGCTCAATTTCTGCAGATTCAGAGTTCTCTGCGCTTTGCAATACATCTTCTGTGTCCTTACACTCAAACAGATGAGCCACTACCATCCATCTTCCCCACTCTCCCCCTCACTTCTTCTTGGCTTCTTTACGCCTTTAGTGAATGGAAGAATAAAGTCTTAGATTAGCAGCAGAAAAAGGAAGAGATATCAGATGACAACTTTATACACCCAAACAAGGTTGTGATCAATTTTGGTTTTGTGCTCTGTAGTTTTCTTTTCCTAATGTATGGTAGCCAAATCTAGAATGTCATCTTATTTCTCAAAAGTTTGATACTATGCATGTGAACCACACAAATTCAGTTCTGTTCCAATCTCTACTAATGTTCCAACTTATCTTATCAAAGCTCCCACCAAGCACACTGAAGAGAGTAAAGTTCAAGAATAACATAAAAGACAGTAGTTCTAACTGGGACAAAGAATTTTAAGTTAGTGAAGTCTATAAAGCTCTGCCTGACCTCTAGACTTTACATAAACACACTGAACTCTAAAGGTTAGAACAACAACTTTGTTTGAAGCCTTGATACTTGACTCATAGTCAAGAAGAAGGGATCCATTGTACCCATCTACTCAAAACACCCATATAATGTAGCAGAAAAATAAAACAGGCAAGGCTGGGAAAAGGGAAATTTTTCCTGTTTTAGCTGCAGCCAGTACAAACCTTAGCTATTTGAGAGTAGCTGAAATACAGCTCCTCAACAGCATCCACTGATCTGATAAACCAAACAGCATAACACATACCGATTATTATTTTCCTTACATAGCAAGGCAGTTCAGGAGACTCAACTAACAGAAAACAACCCCAGAGCAACAACAACCAAAAAATTTACACTAGGCCTCCCAGCCTAACTTAAAATAGAAGGGCAATTCTCTGTTACACCAGACAAGTTCTACTACAAAGGGAGAACAAGTGAAAAGATCTTAGTTATCAGTACTGTATCCTCTCTCATCAACAGTCTTGTTGGTTAGGACCCTCTCCAGCCAACTCACACACTTCAAACACCCAAAAATGTTGCTAATAAGCAGTTGCTAAAAATCAGAAGCCTTGCTCTCTCCAGTAAAGTTACTTACACTTGACTCAGAGGAAAGAAACAGGTACATTGTAAACCTGATTGGAAAACTAATCCAAGTTAAACTAGGTCTGAACTTTTCTTTGCTCTTCTTCCTCCTGCCATGTTTCCCCTCCTCTTTTCTAGGTTAGTGCTAAGCTAGAGCAGTTTCACAGTCTAGTTTGTTGAATTGTTTCATAAAGGAATGCTCATACCAGTCAACATAAATCATCAAGGTAGGTACAGTGAGTTCAGAAAGAAAAACAACAATACTGTATTATGCATCAACAAAAAAAAAAATAAAAAAAAAATCCCCTGAAAGTTACCAACCTCAAGCATTAGAGCACACAGTTACTAAATGCCAAATTCAAGGGAAGAACTGAGAGGGAGTTGCAGTGACTTTATTTGCACTCCATGGTTTTGGTTTACACAAGTTCCAGCCTAGGAAATTCTCAGTGCCTATAATGTAGAAAGACTATCACAGTTGAAATTTCTCAGCTCTCTATCAGCACATAAAAAGTAAACAGCTACCATATAAGAACATACAATAAGAAAGTTCAAGCTATGCCTAGAAACAGTGACAAAGATTACAATAGTTCCTGGAACACTTAAAAATTGAACTGCTTCCACATACCAGTATCTAGACATAGGGAGCACCAAAAACAATCACAGGTTTTATCAACACCACTGAATATATGTGTATCTGCTTGCATGCTCAGCAACACATTTCTGTTCCATGTGCAAAGGACTCAAACCAAGCACCGCACACATGCCACACAATCCATGGATTAGTCTATGCAAGTACAGTTTCATCTTTCAGAAAAATCATGCTCCACAGATCCTGACAATTGCACATTCTCAAGGGATCAGTGAACTAGTACTGCATGTACAGTTAAATACAGATAACTTCTTCCCTCTGCCTTTTCAACTAAATCTCTGGGTGTCATTAATGTAACTTTTCTTGTACTGTTTTCACTACATAGAAATTTCTCTCAAGAGTCAATCATAGGATAGCCCTCAAAAACATATGACAGAAGTGGGCAATTACTTCTTTCAGAGAGAAAAGCTGATGAGTTGAAACAGATTGTGAGAAGACACAGAAAATAAGCTGATTTAACACTACATTCTTGAACCAAAGGTAGTCCAAAACAAAACAAAGCCCATGTGTTTTCTCTTACTTCAGTCTAAAGACAGTTGATGCAATACATGCACCACAGCAACTTGCAATGACCTATATACACACACTGACTACTATTTCCTCTTTTGTTATCCTGTTTTCTTCAGGGGAAATTGGGATGGTACATTTAGGACTGTAGTTCATTCCTATCAGCTAAACCAATCCAGTGATTCCTTTCTGCTATAACCCATGCTGCTTCTCTTGCAAAGGCCCATCCCCATCCTTGTGCTAGCAGCAGGAGCCATCAGATTTTTTTTTCCTGCAAATCCCAAACTCCACAACAGCCAGTTGACCAGATACTGAGTTAAAGCAGATCAGACAGAGGTCCAATGAGTGCTGACGCAAGCATGCAAGAGGAAGGAAGATGTGGTTAGAATTGCAATTACTCCATTCTAGTAAGAGTTCCATGGAACTTGACAATGCAAAACGGCACTTTATTGCACTCTTAAACTGTGGTTCACAATAAGTGTACAATGCTAATGCCCACTTGCACAGCTGACTGTAATACTAGTTTGAGCTATTCCCTTACATGATACCGTCTTTCCTCATTGCATCAAAAACTGCCTGAGAACCCGTGCTGTGATTGAGATCTAGATTTAATTCCTGTTCTTCTTCCAACATTTGCAGTAACACTGAGATTACTTTCTTGATCTGCTTTACACTGGAATCACATCAAGGGTTTCACACCACAGCTCAAAGAACAATAGATACACAGGAACACCTTACCTCAGTATTACTGCCCACAACATTGGATGATGGCACTATGGCCATAGTTGGCTTGTTGGCTGTTCAAAGATGCTGGAGTGCCAAGGAAACAAAAGAGCTCAAAGCAGGTATCATACTGAAGTCACTAATGCACACAGTCTGTTAGTGGCTTGACAGGTGACAGAGCACTGAACCACCATAACAATCATCAGTACACATACAGTAACATTACAGATGTGTAAAATAACTGGTTCTCTGACTACTACATTGGCAACCATAGAAAATCACCTAAAACCATGGAAGTATTACAAAAACAAGTGACACTAACTGGCTGCAAAGTACCTAGAGCCACATGGAAAGTGAGAACACTGCTGCATATTGTGGGAAGAAAGATATGAGGTAGTTTAATGCAGGAATGCTGCAAGTGTGGGGATACTACCAATTGAAGCAGCCATAAATCTTCTGTTTGGGGGGAGTTCCTCTTCTTGGAAAGTGTACTTTTGAGAAAGCTTGTTCAAAAGGAGTAAGCTGGAGCAGAAGTTCAGATACTAAAAAAAATAAAATTAAAAACTGGAAGTCTAGATCTATCAAAACAGAATTAAATGCATTAATGTATCCTAGTTTCTAAGGAAAAGAGTCTGAAAAAATTTAGCAATAGTAAAGGAGTATTTGCATGCTAGAATTCACAAGCATACAAAAATGGATTTTCACTTCGATCAAATTTCAGTTTTCATAAGAAAGCAATACCAAGGCTATTTCCTGTCAAATGTGTACCCTTGAACTGCAGCAGAGGAACAGTAAAACTTCTGCCCTTCCCCCAAATAGCAACGTAGCATTTTAGAAAAAGTAGCAATAATATTTTAATCTTTCACTGAAAATCAAAGTTTTACTTAGACACTGTTATATTTTCACAACACACTGTAGAGTCCTAGCAAGACTGCAACATCCATAGCTGGAACTACCTGGGATTTTCCATTAAAAAGCCTCATATTACTGCTCCAAACCTCACCCCCAGGCAATTGTGATAACACAGCAAAAAATCTGACCGTGTGCTTGAAGCTTTCTTGCATCCCAGCCATACTTGGGCTGTCCTCTGTGCTTATTCATGAAAGTAATGGGAAATGAGAGTACTTGCCAACACTCTCCGTACAACATTCAAATGAAATTGGGCAGTGGGATCAACTACTGATTGAAAAAAACCTGCAAAAATCCTAGTTTTTAAGGCTGATCACAAAGCTAGACTTACAGCTCCATACTGACAAAGCCTCTCAATCCAATGGAATAGAATTAATCAATTCACATAACAAAGTTCTAATCAAAGAGCACCAGAGAGCACTTTTTAATTCTTCTGATATTCACCTCTATAAACTACCTTGCAATTTAAACCACCACGGAACTCAGTACAACTCAGGTACTTCAATTCTGAGCTTTCTGGCACTTTTCTATAAATACACAGTGTATTTTGTGTTAGTTATGTCACAAAGACTGTACCTAGGACAAAACATACCAGTGAGAACTGCTGGTAAGTATAAGCAGTACTTGTTAGCACATACTATACAGCTTTAAGGACATCAATAGAATTGAGAACTCCAGGTGCTTTTTGAACTCTGATCGAGTCATGCTAGAGTTAGGAACACCAAATAAGCACAAGTCTAAGCATCTTAGGAATGTCAGCACTCACCATAACACACTCACAAAGATTTCCAACTGAACAGACATTTTGTACTGAACATCTATTTCAAATTTCTGTTAATATATTCCATTCATTTACCATAGGGAGTCTTTTATACCTTCGAGTATGTTTAGATACCAAATAAATTTTCAGTAATGTCAGTGAAATTTTATCACTGTTTTTCTTTCAGAATTTAAGTGTTTGAACATTTTGACATGAGACTTGAAATCATATTCTGCAGGTGACAAATTAACGTATTAGGCTGGCAAACCCCAAGCTTTTACATATATGTAAGGGCTTCAGAGTTAAGTCTGCAACCAGGCTTTGACCAACAAACAATTCAGCAACTGAGCCCTTCAAGCAGAAGTCTGTAACCATCACTAGCCCTCCAAAGAATATAATTTCAGTCTCACTGTTGTAAATATTAACAGTGTTCACTGTGAGCCTCAACCACTGTCTTGGAGGTGTTATCTCTGGCTCAGTTTACCACTTCCATAAACATAGATGAGGAATCCTTGACAGATAAATTATTTCAAAGTGCTCAATTAATTATACTATAGATATGCCAATATCAAATTTAGTATCAATTCAGTAAATCAAAATAAAAGTTGTTTAAAAACAAAACATCAAAATAAAGTTGTTTATCCAAAAAGTTCAAGAACTGGGGGACTACTGCCTTACCATATTGTTTTTCTCAATTTACTAAAAACACATGATTCTTGAGAAGAGTGCCAAATCCATAATACTCACCACTCCTTCCTCCACCATGTTGCCATTTCAGCCATCAACCCAGACATTGTTCAGACCTTCCAGTTAATAACTTTGTTAGACTTCTCAAATTGTTAGGAATACTTTGGCAAGTGAGAACAATGAACCATTTTTACTTTAGAAGTTATTTTTAGCGGTCGTAGGAGGCTATTTTACAGAATTTAATGCAACAGAATTTCAAAGGAGTAAAGGGAAAAAAAACCCACACAAAAAACCCCCAGCCCCAACCTGTTAAGCATACTCTACCTCCATTATCCCAACTACTCACTTTCTTGCCACTTTTGTTTACACTCTCTCTCTGATAAGGGCTGCTCAACAGGTCTGCCAGGTAACAGTTCTTAACTGAGATAGCTCTTGACTAACTATTAAACCATAACCTATGTAATTTCTCCTTAGCAGTTCCTAATAATTGCAAGGCTCCTTTCTATTAACTGAATTTCACATCATGAATATACAAAAAAATCATACCTTTAACTTTTATTCCAAATAAGACTAAGCTGAATGCGAAGCACCACCACAGTGCAATCAGTGTAAAATGCAAGTAATGCATGGAAGTTTTGCACTTAGCAATTCTCAGTGAAAGGCCAACCCAAAAGAAGCTCCCTAAACCCAGGAGATCTGCCCAGCAGAGGACACAATCTATAGTACTTCTTTACACTCCCTCTCAGTGTGGGTTGTACTCTGCAATCGTTTCTCAAACACATCTGACAGTATACAATTACCACCCGAAGGTTCCTTCAGTCATCCAGGGTCAAGCAGACTTCTAGGATTTTAGTTTAAACTTTTAAGTGAAACGCTATTAAATAACAGGCAACCACAGAAAGGGCCAAGTGTGACAGATATCTGTCCTCAGATTTAACATTTATCACATCGTCTATGCCAATAAACTGGCTCTCCTATGTATTCTAATTAAACTGCATTCTTTCTATTAGAAGTGTTATATAGTATAGTAGTGTTTAGAAATCACTATTTTCTAAACAGTACTATAACTTGGAGGAATAAAAAGACACTACAAGCATACAGAGGCAGGTTAATATATACATAGGTGTTATAACAGGTGTTTACAAGTGCTATTGGGGCAACACAGCAAGATCAAGAAGCTTGCACATACGAAGCAGTTATCAGGTTACTGAAAAATGTAAAAAAATCCACGAACTTGGACAGTGCTAATTGTCCATAAATATAGGTACACCAGCTTGTTAGGTATTCACTTCTTACTTCGCTCGTGCCTCAAGCGCTCGCAGAAGCGCTGAATGAAGTGCTGCGCACCCTCCCAGCCACACTAGATGTGTTTCCCCGCTCAGCCATCGGGGAGGATCAGCACTGATTCTAACACTCTACTTGAAGATCAAGGATTCTGTTTCCCCAAGAAGGGAAACGTCTGCTGAAACAATACAAATAAGCAGTTCCTGGCCTCAGTGTTCACACCCCACCTCCACAAAACAAACAAACAAACCCCAGCGAAGGGCCCGCGGCCCCGAGGCGGCACACGTGCGGAATGCCAGCGCTAACAAGGGCCGGGCGGGGAGGGGAGGCTGCATCTGCCCGGGCGGAGCGCAGCGGGAGCAGCCCCGTTCCC
>VXBU01005574.1:252883-288855 GCA_013400315.1 Bombycilla garrulus
CGCCCGCCCTGCCCGGGCCCCAGTTTCCCCCACTGACTGCGGGCCGGGCCGGGCCGGGCCGAGAACCGCGCCGGGAACCGACAACCCTTCCCTGCCCGCCACTGCCCCGCTGCCCATCGATTTCCCGCGGCCTACAGCTCCCGCAGGGCAGCGCGCCACCTGCTCTGGCCCGGGCAGGGCAGGCGACAGCAAGGCACGCCGGGAGCTGTAGTTCATGAAGGGAGAGGAGCGGCACCGCCCCCGAGGTGTCTTCCCGGGTGGGCAGCACAGCCGGCCCTGACAGCGGCCCCAGCGCCCCGCTCCTCACAGTGCCAGGCTCAGAGCACCTAAAAAACCGGCGCGAGTCTCGCCTTCATTCCACGGTCTGCCCTGGGCGCTGCTTGGAGCGCGGCTCCTGGCTCAGGTACCCCGCCGCCTCTTCCAGTCCCTCGCCCACGCCTGCCCCGGAGCTGCCGCCAGCTCGCTCCCCGTCCACCCCTGCCACCACCGCACGGACGCGGCTGTCACACAGCCCTGCGCCGTCCCATCCAGCTCGGCAAATTCACTCCGTAGGAAGATTTTCGAAGTTATCTGAACTGCTGCCCGATTTACCAGCCTGTTTTCAACGGCTTTGCTTTCAGTCTAGTTTTTATGGGGGTGTTGGTCTTGTGGAGCTAGACAGGGAGCTTTGCTGGGGACTGGCGTCACACGGCGTTATCTCCCACCACCCCTTTCTTTGGAAAAGACTAGCGTGAAAACCAGGAGCCAAATCAGTTTAGTTCAGTATCCGGGAGCACGCCTGAGAAGGCTTACTATCAACCTACAAACTGAAGTCAGATTAAGGTAACTGCAAGAAAGTTAACACACAAACGTCAGATTGGATTACTTGGAGCATTTGACAACCACTTGGACGAGCGGTTGTGCTGCTCTGCACAGTCACCCTCGTGTTGTGCCTCCAGCACAAGACACGTATCCCTCCGCACTAGTCTAATGTGACAATCGCTACTCATGTCTTGCAAGAGAGCAATTAGCAGTCTTTAATGCCCTAGACAGAAGAATCAAGATCTGCAGTTCTCTCTGATCCTGGTTCGTCTTCGAGTGCATCTGCCTCCCCCATGCTCTCCTTATCATACCAGTCTCTGTAAGCAATATCACTTCAGCAAGAAGTTACATTTTCTGTGCTTATTTGGAGATTATAGCAGAAAACAGGATTTCATAAGGCCACAGAAAAGACAAGTCACCATTGCTTCTCCCTGTACTCCCTTATATGCGTTGAAAGTGCAAGGCTGGACAAAACCAACCAACTTCCTTTCAAAAGGCCTTTATTAGGACAGCTATGGATGGGGAACTCGAGGGGCCGCACACACCACTACTGCTCCCATAAGACACCATTGAGGAGGAGGTGCAAGTCAAAGCTGCCGCTTATGAGAATCAAGAGCCCATCATCACAGGGGTTCCCAGAAACTCACTTCTGGCCATGTAGTCCAGAGGTATCATTCTTTTGTAGTGCTCTCAAAGTTATGGTGAGAAGATGAAGATTATCCACAGATAGCTTGATGTTCCGCACACATGGTAGCATATTTCCTGGATTTAGATCTTGTGCTGGCTTGTTGCTTTAGGGAATTTTTTGCTGTTAACTGAACTTCAGCATTGGAGGAAAGCATCATGGGAGTCTCTTGATTTCCTTAACACATTCTGGTGGAGTAGAAACTTATGATGTACATAAGTATCAAATGTCCTACTTCTCAGCTCAAAGAAAAACAAAGTAACTTCGTAAGTCTATGGGCAAGTGGGGAGCAGCAGAGGCCTTGCTCGATGGGAGGTAAGGGGGAAACTGGGAATACAGGAATTGGGGGGAGTGTACAGATTCAACAAGAACAACAAAAAACAAACAGTTGGTAACAACACAACATTCCCACAACACAACACTAAATATTTTGATCAGACAAGGACCACAACCTGAGATCTAGGTTTATTTATTTCTAATCTGTATACCAAATCTTCTTGTTCTAGAGTATGAGCAGAGTTAACAGCAGTAATACTGTGTCAAAACTGCAGAAGAGCTTCAAGTTTGAATAATGCAGGGGAAGTTATTCCCCACTTATTCATGCCTCTACATATGTGTAAACTGTCGGAAGCAAGGCTTTGTAGGAGTGGAGCCCTTACCACGTTTTAGTGGAGCCTTTCAGGAGAATGACAACACTGGAAGCACAGGTGTAAAGGCAGCCGATTGCCTCCTCTGACTTTTCATCATGACAGCCAGCAATAAATAAGCAGCATTTTACCAATCTCCTTCTTAACTTCAGACCGGTTGCAAGTACCTTGAGTCTCACACTGGCCTTCCAACGGCAACAAAAATTTTCAGTCTTTCCTCAAAGAAGTGGCAAAACCCAAGGTGACTCAGAGTAGACAAAACCCACACAAACTAAAATATAACCTTATTTGGATAATGCATTGGTTTCAAACTAATAGTACCCCTCCTGTAAATTCCTTTCCCCTTTTTTTTTCTTTTTTAATTTTTTTTTTTTGCCATAAGACTGGTAAGACTGGTTAAAAAAAAAAGTCTGTCATGAATTGGCTTCTAATGCAAACCCTACCTGATGGATATTTCTTTCTGGACCTCATAAAGATGTTCTTTTTTTATGGGTTAAGGACACATTTAGGGATTGCTTGTAGAGGTCCATGAAGTTCAGTTCTGCTTCCACTGTGAACAAACAAATCTTTGGGAACAGATGACAGATCACATAATTTTTTAGTAAAGAAATTTCATAAAAATAAACATTTTCACTTCTGTAAAACAGCTAATTGAACTTAATGAATTCAACACAAAAGAATTTTAAATGAGTGGTATTTAACTGAATCCCTGAGCTTATGTGACGAGAATCAGTTTCATAGGGATGCAAATGTCTCACATCAGAAGAGTTTTATTTTGAGGTTTCTATGATTAAATAAAGAGTAGGGGAGGAACTTCACCCCCCCCCTCATTTTATGAAATCAACGTAATTTTTGCTGCCGTTTCAAGGCTTCTCCTGTTTTAGAGACTTCTCCAAGTGTGAAAGGAAAAAGTAACAGAACTAAAAACTTTGGTGGGCAGATTTCAGAGAGAGGGAGGAGAAAAGGAGAAAGAAAGCATTTCCAACTGATTTTTTATAGTTACCTAGGTTTCAAACTCTTAGTCCTTCTGAAAATACTGCCTAGAAATCAGATATGCTGTAGACATAGTTTTTCACCACTCTCTCCCTTGGCGATGTTTTATTTTTCCAAACAAAACTGAACCAGGTAAGCCAAGAATCCTGCTTCATCAAACCTTCAGGGATGTTATTTTTACATTAATAGTACTGGTTTTTCTTCTCTATGAAAATGACTTTCCAGCCAAGAGATTACTTCTTATGTGGATTTATACTTGATTTTATATAAACATTTCCAGTTTTCTGAACAAGGGTTGGATCCCAATTCCAAGGCTGATTGAGGGCAGAAGCTGAAGCAGTGAGGGATAGTTTCAATTTGGTTAATTTTAGCTGCCTGTCCTAGCTAATTTTTATGGGGTCAGAGTGCCAGTTACTTACTAGTGGCTCTGGAGACAAGGTCCAGTACAATACTTTTTTGAAGCTACAAGAATTATTACTGCTGTCCTTCCTATATGTTTCATTTCATATTAATTTGTGGGTAAAGAGAAATTAAAAGACTCAGAGATGCTTACAGTTTGATACCACAACCCCAACAAAATCTGACATTTTGAATTAATTTTTGAAATAATTTTTTTAACACAATGGGGAGATTCAACTATCTTATTGAAACATTGCAAAATTGTTCATCACCAAAACCTCTCTATAATTAGTCTCCAAAGGTGAAATTCACTCCTGTACAGACAGCTTTGCATGGCTCTTTGTCACTTAAGTGCTGCTTTATGGAAACTGGGGGCAATGATGAAGTGTAATTAAAGCAGTCTAACTTGAACAGTCAAAACCTTGTATCAAGCCTTCTGCAGATGCAGTTAGTGGTGAGCTCCTCTCTCACATGAATGCATTTTGTAAACCTTGAAGATGTTAGTATCTTGGTAAAACAGAAAGGGTTAAATGATGGATTGTGTGATAGCTTTACAAATGTGCAGATGTGATACTTGACAGATACACTGCAACAGAAAAGAGAAGGGGGGAAATAATGACACTAGAGGGTATTTCACCACAAACACTGACATGATCATTCTTTTTCCTTCAGCAGAGGCAGCTGGACCAGCAGCTGTAGAACAGTACAGCAAGAATGCTGTGAGAGAGGGGCCAGCCATTATCTATCACTTTCATGTCTGTGGTGGCAAGCAGCACAGCCCAGGTAAAAAGATTATCCCTAATTTAGTAGTTTAGACTTTAAATTTTCATGACAACCTCAATCAGTGTGAAGAGACACAAAAATATATTAATAATTCAGATGTTGCCAACATTTGGGTTAGGGGCCCTGTGAGTCTTGAAAGTTAAACTCCAACATTTCTTTGCATTGTCATCAGTTCTAAATGAAAATGAAGAGAAAAGAAGGGAAAATGAAAGAACAAAATCTTATAGGATCAATTGGAAAAGTTTGCATTTCACATACAAGTGAGCTTTTTAACAGAGCAGAAAAGTCAGGCAACTTCAGGTCTCCTCATTGGCTTTTAGATAACCAGGGAAGAAAGAAGTATGATTGGTAAGCATTCCAGATTTACACCTTTTGTATCTCTATGCTCATATAAAATTCAAAATAGTTTACAAATGGTGATTGGTGGAGAGACTAATATTTAATATCAAATATCTTACAGATGAAGAAACAAATCATCTGTTCACACCTGAAATTTCAGGGTATGTAAAATATTGTGAGTTGGAAGGGATCCATATGGATCATTGAGTCCAAGTCCTGTCCCTACACAGGAAAACCCCCAAAATCAGATCACACATAGCGGGTATATCTCAGGATATATATTTAGTGTTCAATGACTGTATTTCAGTAGAATATACAATTAAAAATACTGCTGTTTCCTAATTACAGGGTCTGCTTTTGTGATTCTCATTGGCTGATTCCACTGCCTGTATTTCTTTCCTGTTATTGACCTAATTCTAAGTACATGAAACATGATTACTTCAGGCAGGTGACCACTTTTTACAAATATCTTTGTCCTTTGTATAGGAAGGTAAAAATGGGAATATGAGTCTTGTGTTCTAGCAGTAGTGCACTTAAATCTGTGAGCATCTAACTAGGTGAAACAAAGTTGGTATATGAGCGGATGCACTCTTATCACATCATCTAATTAGCTTAGTGAAAAGCAGGCAGGCCTTCAAGAACACCAATATTCTTCATGTCCTGTCTACTTATATCAGCTAGTTTAGTTAAATAGAGATGTCACTTCCATATATCAAACTAGCCTTGTTTGTAGCAAGCAAGCATTATAATTAAACTCTGCAGTAAATGTTTATAAAATAGATGCACTTGGTTTTATGTGGGTAACTAAAACATGAATAGAGCTCTCCATTGTATACCATTTTTGAATATACAGTGAGATTTTCATAGGTTATTTCTAGGTCATTATTTATTGTAACTGTTTAGAGACTAAGAATTTGGTGATACAGGGGCCAAAGGGCCATGATCTCATCACACGCATGTAGTGCTACACAGAAGAACGCGTATGTGGAGGCTGCATTATATTTAGACAAACACTTAGAGCTAGAAAAACATTCACACAACTTTTATGGTGAACTGAGCACACTTGATCATAGCAAAATCATGTTACTTCATAGAGTCGTTCCTCAAAGCAGAGCTATGTTTCAATAAAGTTTAAAAAAAGGGATTTTAAACAACACAGGCTTGTAAGGTGAAATAAAATATTAATATACAACTATATAAAAGACTCCATGGTGTTATATTATAAAAAAACAAGTAGAAGAGAAACTTTTGTTCGGTACTAATTTAACACTTTATTATTTGCAAAGTGTTCTTATGAGGATGATATATCTTATTTCAGTACTAGTCTGGAAGAAAAAGGTGTGTTAGTGAAAGCAGTCAGCTTGAAATGCCAGAAAATAACAAATTACTCTACTGTAGATTAGACTGCTGTTTTAACTGATCATTATTTGACTATTAAAATTAAATTTGGAGGTAAGGTAAAATCCAATATATACTCCTAAGTGATGTCTCTATAGCACTATCTATCAAATAGGGCTGGTTTTCCTTCCATTTAAACCTTTATCCTATGTTCCACACAGCTGAGTAATGTCACTCACTCTCTCTAAAGTTTCCCGTGTGGCCAAGTAATTTAAGTATGCCATCACCAGAGCAACTCTGCAGCTGAAAATATACTGCTATTAAATCCAGGGAGAATAGATCACTAATTGCAGCTTAATATTAGAGATGAACATGAAATACTGAGCTAGCCATCAGAGAATGCACTGGTAATCCAAACTTGTGTTACAACTGAAAAGACAAAGAACTCTTTATGTCTTCATGAATGACTTTAACAATTACAGGAGCTAAGAACTTGCTAAAGCTAAGTAAGACAAGGACTGCTACTTCTGTTGCAGACCACAGCCTAATTATTATTTAAGCTAAGAAAGAAGTTTTTTCCCCAAAAGCTACCCTTCCTTGTATGGAATGTCATATTGGGTAGGTTTTCCTGTCTGGAAATTAAACCAAGAGAGCATGTGCCAAGGTACAGGATGTGGTGAGCATCACAGGAGGTGTTTCCTTCTCCCTGAAGGATTGCAATATAAATGAAGGATTACATAAGCAACACACAGTTCTCAAGCTAGCTGCTCCATGAGAGCCATTGCCCAGGATGCAGAGCGTGGGGTATCACCTCCTAGGTCTCTGCCATCTCCCCAGAAAGTGTGAGTTGGTGATGAGGAAGGTGTATGCAGGTAGTAGGTTTTTGGTTTTACTGCAGAAATTAATGTTTTGGAGTCCTTTGCATCTCTTTCCAGCTGCAGTTTCCAGAACAGCTGCAATTTTATAACCAATCAACCAGCATCCACCATGAGTGGTAGTCACTTGGGTAAGGCACTTTATTTCCTGTAACATCACTTGCAGAATTATTGCCTCTTGAAGTAGAACTATTCATGGATTGATTTAGAATAACTATTTTTATTACATCTTTAGGCTTCATCTTATCAATTTTGTGCATAACCTTTATTTTAGCTGAATTGCATGTGGTTTAGGTTATGTTCTGAATCCCCCAATGATCTTCCCTTTCCCTCTTTTCCTACCAATTCCATATCTTCATTTTCAAGCTAAGCTTCTTGAATTGAAAAAGTAGAAGAAAAAGAAAAGAAGGAATATTGTGTTTGTTGTCCTTTGAGCTGAACAAGGAGACTAACATGATTTCTCAAAGGCAGAATTGCTTGGGAAAAAAAAAAGGGATCTGGTTATTACTGAAATGCAACTCTTTCAGTAGCTAAATCAGTCTTTTGGGGTTTAGGTTGCTGTGACCTTAGATTCCTTCACGTAACTGCATTCTTGAAATATTTGGATTTTTGTCTGCTGGTTCTCAATAAGTATATTTTCATTTTCATATAATCAATCTCAGTAGTGCTGCAAATGTACTAAAAATAACATTTCTATTTTGTAAAGGCAGTTAATTCAACATAACCAAGATGTTCTCTCATTTTCCCTTTTTTTTCATACCGAGATTTTAAAATAAAACATGTGTTATTTTGCTCATGTTACTTCTCAAGTAGTTTTTCTTTTAAAATTTTTTATTTTCCTTACACTTACCATTTTCACATTAATTTTAAAGACTGTTTTTGTATTAGGCTAATTCAAACAAATTAACAGAACAAGTGTAGGTTCATATTAATTACTCCTTTTTAGGACTACATTAAGTAATCCCCACAGCTAATAAAAAATGAAGTCACTGTAGGCTGAATATGACAAACTGAACAGCTCCTCATTGGATTCCTGGGAGAAAAGTAGACAGCAGAGATGATCTACTGCAGATCATCATAAGAAAACATGTGATATTTCTGTTGTCCTTTCCCATAATGTGATCATCCTTGAAAAAGCCTTTTTCATTTCAAGTATTCATGGATTGAGATGCAAAGAGAAGTAATCTTTTCCTTCTCTATCTTAGGCCAGGCAGCTTCCCCATAAAACCCAAACATTTTGAGGGTTTCTTCCTTTTCCTCCTCTTGTTTAAAATTTAGGTGTTTAATTTCCCACCATTTGCCATGAAGGATGTTTTCACAGCTAGATATCTATATTCCCTGGCAATGCCTCCCCAGAGTGCAGAACAAGTTGGCTAAGAAGCTTCTGTGCAGCACTTGAAAGCAATGCTGGGATCCCTCTCCTTCAAGTTTGGGCCCAGTGCCACAGTGGTTCAGATCTAGTCCTTCTCCATCCATTCTCTCTATTACATTCCATTTTGCATTTTCTTTTGCCTTTCTGCTTAGGGTTGAATCAAGGTATGTTTTCAGCCTTTTCTGCACTATAATGTTTACAGTTTCTTTCGACGGAAAGCCAAGAGGTCTCTGTCTTTGGGTTCTAGAGTCTTGGGCTTAAAGAAACAACAGAGTTTGTAATGCTAGTGTTAGAGCTGACGGTGTTTTATTCTTTAAGGTAGAAACTCTATCTTAACTGTAGTGCTTTACTGTTAAAAATGAAAAAATAATTATTACACAAATATTACATAAATATTTTTACACACTTAAATATTACACAAATATTTTTACAAGCCAAGGCAGTATGATCACTTCATCAGATTTGGCTGACAAGTTTTCATAGTGAGTATTTTTCATACCCTTGTAATAAACCCTTCCGATGTAGATTATTTCACATATTCCTAGTCTTTTATGCATTCTCACAATCAGCTTTTCTTCAACATCTATCAGTCAGGTGTTGCTGCCTTAATATATAGATTCTGTTGAGATACTCCATCAGACTAGAGAGTCAAAGAGAGCACTCATAATGTCTTAAACCAACTGTGTTGTTGATAATTTCAGTAGGCTCTAGTCTTTCATTATTGTATCTACAGTGCTATGAAACTGGAAGAGATTTAACAAAAAATTCATTGTAGAAATTGCATAAGCTTTAAAAATCAATAGCAATTTTGATCTTGAATTCTGTGCCCAGTGAAAGGGTAACAGTAACAAGCTTCCTATCTCTGTGCAGTTACAAAATGACAGTTCTCATCTTGCTGTTTCTTATCTCTTTAGAGCGAAATACAATCACAGCATTCTGAGGTTTGTTTGTTTTTTGGGGCCTTTTTTTTAATTTTTATTTTTTCTTCTTTCCTAGGACAACACTCTGGCTATTTTCAGCTTCACAAAGCATTTGGTTAGAACAGCCATACTTTCTCTTCTTAAAAATATCTAAGAGGACTGTGATTAATGTTTAAAGAGCTCCATGTGTACCCAATTATGAAACCAATTAATTTAGTCAAAAGACTAGATTAACTGCCATCTGTGGCCTGATTGTTTCTTAAATTTGAGTCCTTCTGATCAAAGTTGTCATAAACAGTCTTACACAGCATGTGACAAATCAATGTCATCCAAGGATGTCTCGATATGAAGAGAGTTCATCATTAAGTGTTCAATATTATTACACAACTTCTATCACCATTCTTTACAGCATATATCGTTTGGGATACATTTTGTTTGTTTTATTTGTTTCATAGAAGTGAAACGTTGGAGCTTCCTAATAAAATAATGCCACTGGTACTTATGAAATAGATAATACAAGAACCATGTCTAGGATGAGATGATAAACATACACACAGTAGAGGACAAAAGGCAGGGGGAAGGCATGAAAAAAAGCAAGCTGGAGAAACAAATGAAGCAGAAACTTGAACTCGGATTGGCCCTCCCGATAAGATCTTGCATGAAATATACAGCTGGTCACAAAGCAGGCCATGCACCTATTCAGCTATTTGATTTTTCTCTTCTACACTTCACAGTGACCCTTTGTACAGTATATGATGTTCAGCTGTTCTATCCAACATGGGAATTGGCTATACCATCCACAGCTAGAATTTACTCTGGGAAGCACATCTGTGCTCTGACTAGAGCAGAGAAAATGACGTAGTAAGTTTATCTAAATATAGAAGCTTAAACAGTGGTTGAGATGGTAGACATGGGAAAATGGTCACCCTTTTTGATCACCTGGAAAGATATTTCCTCTTAGTTACAGAAGTATTCAGCCAAACAATAGCATGCCATGGAGCAGAGAAATGTAAAACAAATCCTCGTGAACCAGTGTGCTTCCTTAAAATGCCAGTTTGTAAAACTGAAAACAACAAAAATACCTTAAAGGTTCAAGAAGAAAAAGTTCAATTCCATGCAGAATCCAGATCACCTGCAACAGATTTTTCTCTCTCAGAAACAAAGCCACATATATACATACATATATATATACACACACACACACACATAAATATCCGTATGTACACATACAAAATCCAGTAGCAATTCCTTGTCATGTAAGCAAAGCTCTGGATGAAAATTAAAGTCAAAGTAAAGGAATGTTGAAACGTATTCTTACACATTTTTCTTCCTTCACATACTTTCTTATAACTATGACAAAAATTAAACATGGATGAGTGGGGTCTTACCAGTGCAGCAAAAGTGTGCAAAGAAAGGGTCATTTTGACAGTTTTTCTTACTGCCTATTGAGAAGAAATAGGTAAGAGTAGCTAGAGCAAGAGATTGTAAGGAAATCTTCTTGGTACAACGTATACAAACCTATAAGCTCCATAAGCTTGTTGAAGTTTCATTTTAGAGAGCTTTCTTTTAATATTGGTATAGTTTGCTTGAGAAATGATGACTTGGAAATCTTCTTTTCTCAAAATTTTAAGTGATCTGGTAGTCCTCTTTCATGTTTCACTGAGGAGGAGTGAGGATCCTGGAGTTTATGGAAAGGTTGTTTGAACATCTGCTCGCTTGCCTCTAACATAGCTAATGCTCCTTTCTCCAATACATACTGTGGGCTTTTAGGCAGTATCAGCCAATTTATTATAAAAAACCCAACAAAACAAAAAACAAAACAATGAAGCAAACCCAAAACAGAATAAAAAATGCCCTGTAATATGCCATCTTCAAAAGAATCAGAGCAAAG
The DNA here is from genome assembly GCA_013400315.1 of Bombycilla garrulus. Classification (NCBI taxonomy): domain Eukaryota; kingdom Metazoa; phylum Chordata; class Aves; order Passeriformes; family Bombycillidae; genus Bombycilla; species Bombycilla garrulus. The sequence goes on from VXBU01005574.1 coordinate 263,927, forward strand.
GAAATTATATTCAAAAATTACCCAGTACAAGAGCTGAGAAATGCAAAACACAAGCTCGTCACTCTCTAAATTAGGTCTTGTGGCTTCACCCCAGCCAGCAAACAATGACAAAAACATCTCTACATTATCAACCCTGTTTTCAGAGCAAATCCAAAACCTAGCCCCATACCAGCCACTGGAAAAAAAATTACCCCAGATGAAACGAACACAGCTATAATCAATATCTGTTTCCTTTTCTTTTCTTTCCTCTAAAAGAGATGCATTTCAAATTAGAAAATAGAACACAAAAGCTATTTTTATCTAACCTGATTACCCAAGTTTATAGCTATAACCAGGCCTATTATGATAGTCAATTGAACTTTTTGTACATAGCTTACTCTATGTTATGCTTTGCTAATAAATCTGTGACTGAGTACAGAAAGATCAGCTCTCTACTGCTCTGGGTGTTGCAGTCTGCACAGGTGAAGTCCATAGGCAGAAGGGGGAAATTCCCCTGGGAGCAGTTAGCAATATTCACTTGGGAAAAGCTGTTGGTGTGAAATAATAGGATTATTACAATAAATGATTTCCTTACTACTTGGTGAGAAAAACTCTTGCCTTTTTATGAGGGGGAGAAAGAGTCTGAGGAAGAGGACACAGTGAATTTCTACAGGAAACAAATTTATAAAAGAGTTAGGCTTAAATTGCAATAACACTATTACTCAAATAGTCAAGCCTTAGGAGAATAGGAAGAATTTTTCTTTGCTGAGGGATTTGTACAGACTATATTTAGTTTGGGGAATTTCTGAGTAGGAAAAATTAACTTCAAGGAAGGTTGTAGCCTCTAGGGACTTAGCAGGTAGGGGACAGATTTGTTCTCAGACTATTTTTTAGACATGTCTCAATATTTCTGAATTTGCATTCATTACAGACATAGTTTGTTCTACTTTTTAGGGATTAGTAATCTGTCATATCTTTGTGTGACTTTATCTTTAACAAAAGGGGAAACTGAGCTCATGTCAAGCTTCTGGCTGAATTTGGTGGGTGGGTGGTTATTTTNAGCCTTGGTCCTGCCAGAATGTTTATGTGGACAAGTGTTTGCTCTTCCAATAATTCCATCCTAACTTACTTGACTGCAGAGAAGAAACAGTATCCTAGTATTCTTATTTCATTACTCAGCTCTATATCTGCAAAATAATTGTTTCTTTTGTTTCTTGGTCATCCTTTAACCATTTCTATCACTTTTTCCAAGGTGAATGTTTAGTAAAGCTTTGTTTAAACTATGCAAAACCGAGCCTATGTATGGTATCTTTTATTTTGGAGAAAAGTGTGATAAAAAAACTTTAAATATAACAGGCACAGGGATAGTTCCCTACCCCTGAAATGAAATACAGTGAGTGCTTAACAACCTGAAAAAATAATTTTTAGAGAGCAAAGATCAATCTATTGGTTAATAGGTGCCCCTTGCTGATGCTGTAACTGTTGTAACTACATCTATCTCAGTCCTGGTGTGAGCAGAACAAACTACATTTATGGAAACCCAGGAGTTTTTCAGAGCAGCTAAAAATGTTGTTTCCATTTTTTATGACATTTTGGAGAATGTTTAGTAAACACAAAGATGTGGAAATGTTTTTGTATGAATTCAGTGAAGATAAAATATTCCATGCTGAATGATCATTTTCAGAAATAAATGTCCAGTTGCTTACAGTGAACAATAAGATTGTACTAATTCTAGCTCATGTTTTCTTACTTATTGTGATTTTTAAAATATGCTTAAATAATATCAAGTCTATGTATTTACAGTACTTTAAAAATCAACATTTTAATTAAACTGCACTGAAATTATGTCCTTGTAAATATTTACTCAGAAAGCTTCTCACTGGGGTGAGGGACAGGAAACATATACGCTCAACAATTATGGCTGGAATTACTGCAAACCTAACAACCGTATCTGTTTAGCAGTAGAGGTAAGAAATGGTACAAATTGTTACAATAGAAAGGAAAACAAAAAGCAAAAGGGAAATGAAATGTTTTTGTATAAATAGGCTATTGCTTGGAAACATATCAATCTCAAATTACAAAAATCAAACAAGTTTCTAAATAAAGTTCAAGGTAGTATGACAGCATTGAAAAAAGCTAACAAAATTAGCATGAATAGAATTTACTCAGCTTCATTTCACTTCCTTTAACCTGAATACTTTATTTCCCTGCTTCTGTATAGAATTATAAAATGGAGTCTACATAAAGATATAGTTATCAGTTATACCAGTGTATGGCTCTAATTCAGGAAAGCACTTAAGTAGGTGATTAACTTCAAGCATCCACTTACCCCACTTTCCTAATTATGAACTTAAGTGCATACCAAAAGTTCTTTCCTGCACTACTGGTTTCATGCTACGCCTGCTGACCGTGGCGAGCACAACATTATGTGAGCCAGCGCGAAAGGAACGTGCTCAGGGGCTGGAAATGGTCTGTAGGCACAGCTGCCTGGCACTCGGTGAGCTCACTGACTGGCTTCAGTGCTCAAGCTGCCTTGGTAAAGCCTAATGTGTTATGCAGCTTGCAGTATCTCTGTCTCCTCTATTTTTCCAATATACTGCTATTCCTTTTGGAGGGAGAGTACTACTAGACCTCAAAATCAGAGAAATTGGATAGCGGCTCGAATAAAGGGCTAATGAAGCCTCAAGTGTGATCCCAAAAGACCTTACTTAGTAGCTGCTTCATTCTAGATGCGCTTGACTTTCTTTGCTGCTTTTCCTTTTAATGTGTACATGTGTCTAGACACTTGGTTTTTGTGCATGTCCTGCTTGGAGTTTTCCTTTGTTCTGCCTTAGTCTGGTAGCAATCTGGAACCCATTTTGCGACCAAATCCTCTAAGCAGCTTCATCTGGGAGGTATTCTCAGAGCATACCTAATACTTACTACAGGATTAGACCCTGACAAAATGCAGTTGTTATGTTTTCTAAATCAGTGCTAGGAATCACTTTCTGTAATGGCAGCTAAAACAACCTGCAGACTGTTACTGAGTACTCCTATCTTTAACAGAAATGTCTCAATAAATTAAAGTTGGGATCTCCCTTTCTGATCCAATTTATGACAAATTCCTTTCTGCATGATGTCACAGTGTCACTAGTATAGAGAGAGGGCACATTCTCCCACAAATCACCCAGAGGTTCATAGTTACAGATATTTCTTGAGGGAGAGAGATTTAAATCCCTGCAGATAGAATCAAGAGTGGAGTCTGGATCAACTTGTTGATTTTTTTTTTATTTAAGAGGTGAAGGTCAAGAGGGATTTGTCAGAGATAACCTGGAAGCTTAAGTCTCAAGGATAGCTTATCACTAGGTATTTTGGGAAACCCATAGAATTAGAAGGTGAACCATTGGCAAGGGAAAACTTCATGTTCCACGAAACTATTATATACCTCATAAGAAGAGAGAAATGTCCTGCCATCTGTTTCATTCACCATAGTTTTTATAATTTCTCTTAAAAATCTTGGGTTTAAATGATTTGTACATTTAAAGATCAAAGCCCCTATAGCATTTTTCTGGACAGAAGGGCTATTTTCATATCAGCAAGAGGCTTTCCTCATTGAACCTCAAAAGTTTTGTACTGGTGATTGTGTCTTATGTTGCTGCTATTTATATTTTTTTGAGCTTTTCTTTGTACTGGCAAGAATCTGTCCCTTGGCCTAGGTGTCTGGCCAGGAGTGAACATGCTTCTGGTACATACCTTCTACCTTAGTTTTATCTGAAAAGAATGCAGATTTTGGACTCTAAACCAGTTCCATGATGTGAAGTGGAGCATGGTAGGTGGCAACAAATGAGAAACATGCTTGAGAACAGTAATCTTTGAACTAAAATGCTAAGGTAATATAATATTCCTTCAGTAAAGAGAATGATCCAATTTTTTAATAGTAATACCTTGCTGATGGTGTTGAAACATGAGCATTATTTTACTCAGAACTTTGATGTACCAGGAAGAACTTTGTAGAGTAAATACATGATAGCAACTCCATACTATCAAAGAATAAGTAATGAATTTAATGACTAGAGTAATAAGGAGTTTGTTTGTTAAATGGGTGCTTCTTTTCTAATAAAGTGAGGAGATGGTCTTTTAGCATCTTTCAACATCTAAACACAAAAATATTTAGTAGATATTCCCAATATAAAAAAAAATCCCATAAAACTTTTAGAAAGTCTTTTCAAAGTCTTGCATCTGGCACTTAACAGCACTTTTGCTCTGCTGGCCATTCTTCTTTTGATGCAGCCCAGGATGCTGTTGGCTTTCTGGGCTGAAAGTGGACATTGCTGGGTCATGTTGAGCTTCTCATCAGCCCCAAGTCTTCCTCCTCAGGCTGCTCTCAATCCTTTCTCCTGCCAGCCTGTATTTGTTCTTGGGATTGCCCTGACCCAGGTGCAGGACGTTGAACTTGGTCTCGTTGAATTTCATGGTCTTATATCATATTGAAAATGATTCAATAGTAGTCTAAAATAAGACCAGTGGTGATCTGCTCCTGGCTATAAATGCAAACACAGGCTTTGTGGGCTTGATATTAACCATGTTGTTTTAATCTCTAATTTCTTGGTTCCGTATCTTTGCAAGTTTCAGTTAAGTTAACAGGATATTTGTTCAGATATCCTGTTGGTACAAACCCTATGGCTTTTAAACCCCACATCTGCTGTTTGGAATTGTAATTAACTCATTGAAATTGTTTTAAAGACATATAAAAAGTGAAGATATGATTTGAACAGAAAAAGACTCAAGTCTGCATAGAAGCCTGATGTGTGGACAGTCTGTCAGCATTAAAAATGCCAGCTGGGTTATTGAAGATTTTGATCATATGATTGTGATTGTTTCAGTGAATTTTATTGTAGTAAGTACACTAGGGCACGCTCAAGTCAGTATGAATCATCAGAAAGATATAAAGTAAATAAGTACTCACCTAAGTAAAGTGATAACTCAGAAGAGACAGGTAATTGTATACATAAAAGTAATATCCTTGATGCAAATTTTTCCCCTGGTTGTATCTCCATTATCTCTCTCTCCAGGTTCTCACTAAAGTTACGATGGACATTAATTTTGCACATGCTGTGCTCAGTAATACTGCCATCTTCATCACTTATATAGATATTTGACTTGATTTAGAGGATTTTTTTCTGTATTCTGAGTAAGAAACAAAAAGAACTTCACTTCCTATATTCTTACTGTCAAATTGATGCCAACATAGTATAGTGCTGTTTACAGTTGCTTCCTCACTTCTAGTTTCTTTTCTGGTTCTGTACAGATTACTGTCTTTCCACACAAACTACAAGGTCTTTACACGCATGGACCTTGGTCACTCAGTAGCCCAATATATTTTTAGTAAAAACATACATAATTACATTTAAAACTTGTGGAATATTACTTTAGTGTTACAGAGATTAATTTCTTTTAAAACTGTATCAGGAGAATACAGGCAATCTTTTGAAATTTAAATTATTAATGTCATACACGATCTAAATTTGCAGTTAAGATAAAAATAGTTATTTTGTCCTTAAAATGTGAGAATATGATTTGAGAATTTCATTTGAGTTTTTGGGGAATCATTGGTAAGTATAAATGAAACATTAGATATATATTCAAACACTGGCTCATGCAGTTTGTGTCTTTAGAGGCATTCTCTCACATGTGTAAGTTAAGTGGCAGGTTATGCCTGGTTTTCCAGTGTGACTGTAGTGCAATTTAATACAGGGCTGTGCGGAAGGCAGCACATGAGAGGTTAGGGACTGGGTGCAAGCTGGAGATTGCCTATCTGCAGTACCCTCCTCCCTCAGTGTCCTGTTTCCATCCCTGATGAAATTACACATTTTTGTAGTAGTGTTGGTAGAGACAGAGGGGCTGGATTGGAGGGCTGTGTCGAGCTGACCTTTTTGGCTCTTGGTTCCCAAAACCTCTCCTATGCTCTCCTAGCACATACCAAGAAGCTTCTAAACTATTTGCAAAACAGGGCTGAAAGAAACAAGACAGTATAGTGGCTGTTTGTTATGTAAATTTATCTTATTCTCAGGGATCTTGCCCATTGTTAGAAACTAATTCTCAACATTTTATTTTACATATGTCATTCTCATTGTTTAACCCTTTAAATAATTAATGTGTGGAGAAATGAAATCTAATCTGAAAGTCCAAGCATTTTATCTTCTGTCATGGACTATTTGTGGCAAGGAAAATAATTTCTAAAGATGTACAGTATTTCACAGCTATTGTGAAAGAAGAATCAGAAGAAATGCTTTATTATATTCTTTAAAATAATTGTATGATATTATGCTGTGAAAACTCACCAAAAATTAAGCTTTGTAGATAGGATTTTTTATGTAACATTCTTTGATAGCTACTTTAAAAAAAAAAATACAAATTAATGTGGTATTTTGCGCTCCACGGTTGCTCATTATATGCTAATAACATTTAAAAATTTTAAAGATGAAAACTGACATAAGATATAAGCTGTTAAGCACTTTAATTTTATCTGCATTTTTTTTGTGTCAAAAATAATTTTAATATTAAAGGACAACTGCAGACTCCTAATGACTTGAATACAGTTTGACTGTTTCCATGAAGTGCTCTGTGGGATGTCAGAATATTTAATTCAGGATGTTAAAAACATCCCAAAATGTCACAATAATTATATCACAGCAGGCAATTAAAACACTGGAAAATGCCAACTGACTAAGTGTGTTCTCTGTTATTTAGGAACCTAATGAGTGAGTGACACATAAGGCAGAAAATACAAATTATATCCACAAAATCCAATATATTTTATTATTGATTTTAAAATAAATGTGTATTAAAATAAAGCAACCTGTGTTAACAAAAATGAAGAAATATTTATTTAAAACTGCTATAAGCTCTATAATTCTCCAGGCATTATAAACTGTTTTTGTTTCCCCTTCATTATTTAGATAATTAGTTATATATTTGTGTTATGACACTGTAATATGGGCTTGTTCATGAAGCCCTTACTAACTACAGTGCCTCTCTTCACTGCACTGCAATAGTCTCTGCCACATTCTCCATGTCTTTGAATTCGTCTAGGGGCAGCTAGGGGAGATCTGTGTGCTTGTGGGGTGGAAAATACAACTCCCTTCACAGTAGATCAGAGAAACTGTAAAATCTGTATGAACTTGGGGAAGTTACAGCACAAGTAAGGATGCTGATTCCCAGACAGAAAGGAGTAGAGGCTTGGAGGTCTTCTAGCAGAGTTCCTGCATTTGAAGGCAATGGGTTAATTGAAGTGGCAATTCAATAAGAGAGATGCTTTTGATTTAATTTGTACAGGGATTTAATCCATAATTATTAAACCAACATCCTATGTTAGCAGACACTATGGAAATAAACTCATCCTATTCAACTTACGGGAAAGAAGTACTTTAAGAAGGATAACTATTTAAAACAAAGAAAAAAGGAGGAATTTAATAAAGATGACAATAGGCAATTATTCTCATTAGTTAATGATGCTCAAATAACTATTATTACTGCAGCTGAATTGCTTAAATAACAGGAAAATACATTAAGTGCCTGGCAGAAAAAGAAACTGTGAGAGATAACTGAGAAATCACTGTCATTGCTCCTGTGCAAGGCTACAGGAGGCAACAGTGTCTTTGCTCCACTTTTAGGGTTTCCCCATTACCTGGAGTCTAACGGCAGTCAGCAGAGTTTTAGTTGTTTATTCTTGCCCCTTCCCTTGAGCAGACCTGAACATTCATTGAACTGCAAGGTGAATTACATCTGGCAATGATCTGGTCAAAAACTAAACCCCCAACTGTAATTTTCATGAACATGAATCTATGTTTGGTGCATCATGTGTTTTCTGAGTGCTAGTGCTAGCGCCAGAGAGGGGACAGGAACAGGGAAAGGGGAGCACAGGCTCAACCCCCTCAGCAATAGTGTGGATTTGTACTGACATAAACTAATTGGGGAATCATGACATAAAACATTATGCTATATTCGTAATTGCAACAGTTCAGACAGAATGAATTATTGCTGCATTGACTTGAGCACTGGAAAGTCAGCATTTAGCACTCTTTTAAAATTACTAGCCTTTCCAGTTCCTTCCAGTTCCTTGACATGAAATAATCCTCAGATTTCTGTAACAGAGCTGAATGCACTGAATGCCTCAAAGGCATCTAGGAAAAAGAAGAACTGTTACTCTGGTGGTTGGTTTTGGGTTTTTTTTGTTAGATCCCATTGCTTGTGTTTAAAACTCAAGCAGTATTTTGCACTTCTTTGGTTGTTTTTCGCGTGTCCAGAGTTTTAGTTCTGGTAGTGGTTGGTCCATTTGTAGCTGAGTTTCTGTATCTGGCATCATGTGGTGGTCAGTAATTACTCAGCCCCTACAATGCTTGCAATTTGCGTTATTTTGAGGTGTATTACCTTGCTTCTGGCTCTATATTCATGTTATTTTTTGTCAGGTTGTTAAAGCCAATATCTGTCTTATTACACAGCCTTTGAGTGCTACTTATTGCTGGTAGACCTCCAAAAGGAAGAATTTTGGTTCAACCTGTGTTAGTACTTCTGTGGAAAAAGATCTGTAAAAGCCTTACTCTTCTGTGTAGTTTTGAGTCAGACTGAAGGGAAGACATTGAAATCTTTCCTCATTTGGTTGCTGATGAATAACTGTGCATGTCATACTCACCTGAAGAGTGATTCCTGTTCTCAGAGAGGTCCAACTTAGTGCTATGAGAGAGACCCTGGTATCCTGGGGATCTAAAGTCTGAGTGGTTGATGAATAAAAAGTTATGTTCTTCCATGTCTTGATGCATTTTCAGTCCCCTTACAATGATGCCAGCTGCTCCTTTCAAGCAGCTTGTTTTTTTTCTCCTTTCCTATGACAGAATGAACCTTGCAGAGTACCGTGAAACAAGAGAGTTAGAGAAAACAATTTAACAAGTAGGAATTACCAAATTTGATTTCCTTGAAAAAGAAAATCTAGACAAAGACTATACTCATTTCTAGGAAGCTCTTTTCAGTCACAAAGGCATTAGAAAAGATATTTATAGCTGACCTTTGAAGATTCAATATTCCTTTCAGTAGAGAACTATAGAACTTTGTACCAAATATTCCATTACATTCTTATAAAAAGTATGTGTCATTTTAAACTATAAAATAAGTTCTAAAACACTTTTCAGGAGTTGAAGCAATATCATAGTTTATGAAAAATTTCTGTTGTTTAAAAAGGTCCTCTGACAATATTTTTAGTCCATATAAAGTAGAAGGTAAAATTTTATAAATAAATAAATGACATATATTTCTGAGCTTGAACTATGTACTTCTACATGACAATTTCTTCCTGTTATCCTGAGGGAAGTATTTTTTTCCATTTGTTATGAAAGTATGGCTTCAAAGGTTTGAAAAAAAGCATGGAAGAGGAAAACTATAAAATAATCACTGTTTCTGAAGAACAGCAAAATCAAAATTCTTTTTGGTTTAAAAACACTATGGAAGGCTCCTTTTCAAAGGTGAAATTTCTTTCTTTTATATTGTTTCATATTCTTCCCTAGCTGAACCTGCTTTTCTAAAAGCACCATGTTGCAGACTGCTATTCTGCAAATATATATGAACGGTTGTGCTCACAGTAACTAGCCCCCTTTTAGTATGTGCTGGTTACTCAACATAGATAAAATTAAAGTCACTAGGCTATGTTATATTTTATCAATATTCCACATATATTTACCTCACAGTTCAGCTTTAAAAAAAAAAAAAAAGCAAGAGCCCAGAAATATTACATTAGATTTATCAGATGTCATGGGAATTTCACTGTCTTAATGGTTGGTACATTATTATCTTTTTATATGAATCTTCTATGATATAAAGAAATAATTTTTAAAAGCATTACAATATTTATAGTAAAGTGTTCACTTCCTGGTAATTATTTTACTTTTATCAAAAGTATTTCCAGATATTTTAGCTATATTTTCTAACAAAATTACTATTACAGAGAAGATCTATAGCAGTGTTATGGACAAACAATGGCTCCAACTCTTGAAAGAAATACACTTCATTAGCAGCCCTGAAATGGAAAGTTGCAGTGAAATCACCTGCCCCTTTCCTGTTCTGTGTGGGGCCAGAACACTGCTGTGTTTTAAAGTTATCCATTAAATACAAAAATTGTATGTCTGGCTCTGTCATTTTCTGAAGAATTATTATTTTCAAATTTGTGATTGTGAAATTGTGAAGCCTAGAATATTTAATCTGGCTGAAGGCGCAGCAGGCCATACAGACTTAACCATGGTGCTGCACAAGCTCTGTATTTCCACCTTCATTTTTGTCACCAGAATTGGCTAAAAATTCATCATCATCCCGGTATTTTCCAAATGAAAAAAAAAATCTTTCATTGAAATTAGTGATTTTTTTCTTCTATAGATTTATTTACATTTTTGAGGTGATTTTGTTTGCTTGTTTGTTTTTTGTTTTGTTTTTCTAAGGGATTTTAAAAGGAACATAACAAATGTGAGAATGGCATTTTGGAAACATTTTTCATTTCCAATATTAATGGCTTTCAGAAAGGGAAATTCAAAAGCAAGAAAAAAGCAAGTAAAAATTAAATTTTATGAAATTATAAGAATGGAAATACAGATGCTGTCATTTCATAGTGGTGAGGAGCACACAGCTCTACTAGAAAACAGCATAACAGAGTAAAGCTTGGGGCTGTTGGTTGAAACTTGCCCTGTATGTTTCCGTGGTCATAACTGAAAACCACAAAATCCAGTTAGCTCTTTAGGGCTGGAAAAAAATCAACACCTTCTTTAAAACAGGATTACAGCACTGTATACACAGCATGGGACTGGGAAGACATCTGCATGTTCTTTGAGAGACTCGACACTACTGCCACTTTTATATCTCCTTCAGTCCAGATACAGTTTTCAATGATGAATAAACTGTTTATCTCAAAAAGGCAATGAATCCTATAGGCAATGTGTTTATTAGAAGCAAGCATGAAAGAACATGATAGCTGCCTTCAGGAGCTGTAGACTGGATCAATGCAGCTGGTGGCCTGTTTTATAGTTGGGCCAAGGTCAGAACATACAGATCCTCCGAGTCAAGGCCTTGTTACTGGTGTTGGGTATCTCTCTTTGAACTTTCCTAAAATCTGACTTTTACCTACTCAATCTCTTTGATGCAGCTTTTACCACCAGTTTATTAAGATTTATTTAGGAGTGTGCAAATAATGACTACTTCATTTTGGGAGCCATACTGAAGAATTTGATGGCGAAATAAAGTCACAGGGATGGTACTAGTGGAAACAAGCTTTCAACCTATCGCTGTCTTAATTCTCTCTCTCTCATCTCACAGAGCATGCGGATGTGCTGTTACTCCAGTCTTCTTCCCCCCTTTTTTCTTCTAACTCCTAAATCACTTCCATGTTTGGCTGGGCATGTAGCAGCTCATGCAGAGGCTGGCTTAGTCCATGTATACACAGCCTGTAGAACAGGAAACTGCTAGAATTACAATCCCTTGTTTTAAATAGGGTCATGCAATTTAGTCTAACTTCTTCAAACAGCTCTCAATTAACAGACACATTTGTAGAAATTAATGTCTTTAAATTTGTGTTTTAATATAGTCATCAGATGAAAAGCTATCAGAAGACCTAGAGTACAGATGTCAATTGGCAATATTGTTACCTAAACCTAATTTACTCAGAAAATCGTACTAAAATTAATGTAGGAGGACTCAGTATAGAAATTGGGACACATGAAAAGTTTCTTAGGGGAAAAAGAGCAAAATTCAATTAGCTTGAAAATCATTCTTTTATGTTGTTCAGGTCAAGTGAAGTAATTGAATTGAAAAAAAATGTATTATTTCTGGGTTTATAAGATGGTTTCACATCCTATAATTGTTTTTGTTTCAAAACAAATACATAGTTCTTAAACAAAAATAACAATAATTCTTGAAGCAAATGTCTAAAGTACTTGATTTCCCCTCTAATTTCTGATATTTCTTTCTTTTTTTTTTCAACAGATCTACTATTTATACAATTTCCTCGTTAAACTTCTTGTAGCACTTAGATTTGAAATCGAAGTGGTATAATCATTTCAGGCATGACATTATCCTGCCATAGATCATTTACATTAACACTTTTTGGTGATTTATGAGACATAATGTATTTGTGATAATAAAGTCTTGGGACTTCATCCTAATAAGAATAATTGTCTGCTTATTTTGGTATTAGGTCTCTGAAATCTTCCAGTCTCTTGCTTGTAATGATTTGTCTTGATCTATCCTCTTAACCCAACCTGCCTGTTCTGTTCTTCCACTGCTCATCTGTCTGTGGCAGAGACAGAGATATGAAAGACAAGAAGATCGAATTAGCCATGACCATGGAAAGTAGGTCAGAAAGCAGTGATTTCTAGTGTTTTTGGTCTGAAAGTTAACCGACTGTAAAAGTCTTTTAATATTAGTTTTTGAGCTAATTAATTTTTTAGTAAAAAATCAGCCTCCTAGCTTAATTGCTGATTCTATCATATTTTGATTTTCATTTGTTTCTTTTGACTTGGAGAAATCATCAAAACTGTACATAAACAGGGAAAAATACATATAACTGGGATTTCCCCTCCTATGCACCGATGACGTTATTCCCGATGATTGTTTTGAGTTCATTACCTGTTAAACTAAATCCCTTCCTGTCTTTTCTCCTTAAGTGATTTTAAATATAGAAGAGTAATAATTTTTTTAAGTTCCTGAATTCCTATTACAATAGGTGATTACGCAAAATTGAAAAGCACTCATTTTAATGTGGAAAGGTTAAGATATTAATCTAGCCTTGAGTGGTTTCAATGACCCCTTTTCTTTCTTAATGTCCTCTTGCACTGAAAGACTTCAGCCAGCTTTGATAGCCCCATGCTTATGCATGATCTTTCAGTAGGGAATTAGCAGGGTTGCTTAGGAAAACAGCACATATAAATAACTCTTACAGTTGAAAGACGAGTAGCACACAGGCAACAATCATTACAAAAAATCTAGCATCAAGTTAATAACTGCTAGAAGCAAAGACACTTTAATCCATAACTTTCATTCGAAAGGTCTGGTGTCCCAAACTTTCCAGCAAATCTGTTTAGGACTGGGCATCTAAAACTTTAATCAAGCACTGAAATAAATTCCATTATTTTCTGTGTTAGAAGAAGTAGCTCAGGTTTTCTGTGTTGAATTACCAGTTCAGGCTTGATTTGTTTCCACTGTCACAAGCAATATTTCCTTGGCACTGCGAACTGTAAAAGGGGTAAATTGCTGTCATTAAGTAATTGTACTCCCTTGGTGACCAAGTCAGCTGGTTTCTAACCTATTCCAATCCTGTGCCCACTCCCAGTTCTGTGTGACCTGCCCTGCCAGGTTCAGTGATAGGAGATTTGTCTGCTAGCATTTGAAAAAAAACATCACTTGCTTTGCTCAGGATAAATAAACAGTCATTGATCTGCCCTGGATTCAAAAGGAGAGTGCACACTCATGGCAATTTCTGCCTCTTTCAAGCTGCCTTTTGAGACAGGCGATGCTTGGGAGATATTTTAAAGTGACAGAGCAGCAAAAAAGTGGAAAGGATCCTAGGTAATTCCTCACAGGTTTGTGATCCATTCCTGAGCTTGTGCCCTCATTACCCAGGGAAGCAAGGCACAAGGGATCTCTGCTGAGTACCTGCTTGGACTGTCAGGTTGTTAGCAGAATTTTGGATGCTGTATTTACAGTGATTGAAAAATTCTATTATGTATTTATTTATTTTTTTTTTTAATTTTTGAAAGAGATTCAGTGATTCTCCTTTGAAGGAGTTTATGTTTGAAGAATATTTTTTTAGAATGTGGCTAGAGAAGAGGTGAGAGGGCATGTACTTTAAGCTGGGGCAGTCACTGCAAGTGCTCTAAGGCACACCAAGACTTTCCCAAATGCCGCAAAAAAATTTTAATCAAAATGCAAAAATGGCAACTGCAGGGGTAATTGCAGTCTTTAATCCACCTGTTGTTTTGGAATGTACAGAAGTATTCCCTACATTTGCAATCTTATATGAATGTTTAAGAACAAGCAGTAGTCTCTTTTGTAGGGAGGGCTTTGTTGGGCTGGCTCTGTGTGACTGAGTGCCCTTTGCTTGTGGCACTTGTTCTGCAGCCATTATTAATATTTACAAAAGGCGTTACCTACAACTTTCAGACTTTATAGGAGTCAAAGTCTTTGTCTCAAATTTATGAGCCACCTCAGAGGAATTCACCAGTACCACACATAATCTAGTAGTGTAACTAAGAAATATTGTTTCAGCTTTCTCCAGCTTTGTTAATTTGTAGCACTAGGTAGCACTTTTGTCTTTTTACTTTGTGAAAAGTATGTTATCAGTGTAATAAACAATGGAATTTATATACTGGAATTACAACAGTGGATCAAACTCACAGCCAGACTTTGCCAATAGCCAGTGATAGGTAGCATAGACTGAAGAACACAGTTCCAAGAACTCCAACAAGCAGCTGCAGTAAACTTTTTTTTTCCCACACATTAAATGCCATCCTAACTTTTTATACAGAGGAAGTGGTTTGACCCAAATATTTGGGTTTTTGCCTAGATCTTTCAGTTAAATGCCTTGGAGTATCTTTAATTGATACACACCAGAAACACTGTCCTTCAATATTTAATCCTTTTTGCATTTTGTTTAGTTGTACCTGCTATTGTAATAAGCTCCATGGAACTGTCTGGCAGTATCTTGTCAGCTTTGGTTTTGTTATTTTTCTGATCAAGAAACCCCCTTTTAATTTTGTGGCTTTTATTTCCTCTCGGGGCAGTGGTGGAGGGGAGAGAAGGTAAAAAAGCACATAGCCTGTAAATCTGAAGTGCTTTGTGAAAGAGAGAAGCCATGGTTCATTATTACAGAGGAAGATAGTATGTGACAGTTAGAAATCTGCTTGCCTGCTCTGACCCAAGAAATCCCTACAAATTCTGCAGCATGGTTTGGCTCTTCATATTCTGCCTTACTAGATCATCCTGTGCTGTCTGTTGTGAAATGCAAGGCTTCAGAATAGATTAAAAAGATTATCTCTAAAAATGCTTGTTTTGATTATATGATTGATGACTCTCTAGCTGGGAGATTTATTGCAAATGCTTTAAAAGTCTTGGGAGAGGCTGTAATCCTAGTAGTCTAAAACAATAACCTGCAAGTGTCCAGTTATGCTCTTTTACAAGACAGTATGTTTAGAACAGCATGACTTAGCAGTGAGTCTTTCCAGACCTGACCTAAAATATTTTAATTCTTTTTTACTGATCCCTATAAAAAGGGTAGGATAAAGAAGGAATTTACATATACTTTATATATGTATGAAGCTGTCAAAGGCCTCACACAGATACAGAATACTGAATAAACTAGGTGAATGACAAACAGGCTCCAAATCTGAAAATGTAATAAAGTATGGTTTTCCAATGGATAGCATAAAAAATTTGTGCCTGTTGTGTGGAAGGGAAAGGGTGAGAAAGGAGAGGAATAAAGATTTTATTGTCACTTCTAAGAATGAGTTGCGCAACTTCTTTGTAAGGAACATACTCTTCCCAGAATCATGGTTATAAAACCTTTTATTATCACTTGTCCTGTACCCGTTCAATGTTTTTTTTGTGCCACTGTCTTTAATTGCATAAAATACAAAAAGGCAGATACAAAATAGAATGATGTAACTGTTCTACTTGTTATACAAGTTAATAGTTATACACTAGTTACACAAGCTCTAGATTAACATTTTTATATAATTCATTGCTGGACCCTGATTTGGCTTTCAACAAAAGTCAATCTCAAATCATCCTTCAGAAGAGCAACTGGCAAATTTTCAGCTTAGCTGAAGAGCTATGAAAACTCAAACTGACTTGGGCTGATACTTTTTAAAGGAATTTTAATTGACAAGGATGTCCCCATATGCTTTGTCCTACAGAGCTAGTCTTTGGAAAGTGAGTTTGGGGCTTCCCAAAAATCAAAAATGCTTGGTTGATTTCAAGCTGGGCTCCTGAACATAAAGTACAATCAAGCAGCTTTTGAACTTGATTTTTTTCCGAATTTTCTTTTAGTTTTCTGAGCTTCTATGATTTGTCCTGTTTGCTCTGCCTATTGTCTTTTAGGCAGGATGAAAAAGGTATGTGTTCTATGAGGTGTCAAAGCTGTTATTTGCACTAGTGGATTTCACATCACTGAGGAAAAGGATTAATCAATATTCCAAATATCTATCAAGATTTTGACTTTGAATTGCCATATGTTTAAAGTGTTGATTATAGAAATATAGTTTATAGAAAATATAGATTATAAAGTATCAGATGTTCATGATGGATATCCAAATGTTCCCTGTTTTGAACACAGTTTTGGAGAAAACATTGTGCTTCAGAAGGGTATGAGGACATTTGACATAAGCATGAACTTGGAATGACTATAAAAGATTTTCTGGCTCAGTGTTTACAGAGTAACACAAGTTGAGAGGTCATTGACTATTCAAGGTGTTGTAAAGTCTTACTACAGACAACTGGAAGCCAAAAAGTGAGGTGTTCATTATGGAATGTAGTAGTGACAACTTTTCTTCTATCCTCTTTTTCTGTGAGCAAAACAGCCGCCAGACTTTTCCACCTGGCCCAAACTTTTTAGAAATAAAGCATAGAACTGGTACTGAGATAATTCTGCAAGGTTATGCAGACTGGGTTTGAAAAGATGTGATTCAGCAACATCTGGGCAGGGTAAGTGTTTCAGTAAAAATGCTCCGCACAGGGAACATCTAAGCTGAATCAGGATGATCCGAATTACTGAACTAGGGACTCAACCCTTTCATGGGTTTGTAACACTTCTAGTGTCAGACTAAGGGTATGAAAGAGATGATTCCTTTCCTGTAGTGAACAGTGGAATGAGATGCCCTTAAATACTGTGTTAGTGCTTTGTTGGGATTTAGCATATTGGGTTCACGGAGGTTCTCTTCTGTCGCTGCCACTCTCTCGGACTCATTGGAGGGTTGTTCTGCTGAACTTATCAGTGTGCTCAGTTTCCAGTGACCATGGAAAAAGTTACCTTTTTACATGTAGAGTAGTCTGTCCTTACATGTTCATTTTTGTGCCTGGCCTTAAAGTGTTTGCATGCATACAGGTTATGAGCAAAAGTCTTATCCCAAACACTGAAAGGCATGTTTCCCATAACCTTCTTCCAAAACACCCCATTTGCTTGTAGAAGTCGGAAAATCATAATTCTAATTCTATTTGAGAAGATGTAATGCATAAGGACCAGATATAAGCAGGCTAGGAATTTAAGCAATTATGTGCTTATGACTTACGTGTTTTCATAATGTCCTGACTAACATGAAGTAACATTTTCTGTGAGTAGTTAGCCATACCTTATTCTTCTTAAGAACCTTTACAGGTATACAGACTAAGTATACCAACTAAAATTTAGACAAGAGCCATCTAATAGCTAAATATACATTAAATAACTCCAAATAGAAATTAAAAACAGTACACCACTTTTGAACATAAAAATGAGAGCCGTTAGCAGCTGGAATTTGCATAGAATCTTTTAAATGTAGAACCATTTTTGCCGTGCTCATAAACTGGCAATATATTGTGGTGGAGCACAGAATCAGGCTATGTTTAGTCTGGTATGACAGGTGTAAAACCAAATTTTTACATGAAAGAGAAGGGGCTTTTTCTTGATACCATAACCTGAAATTTTTGGGTTTTTTTCAGGAGTTAAATGCTTGCAAATTTGTCTTTTGACTAGTAAATACTGTCTCACAAGCAGAGAAAGCCTGGGGTGGTGCAGAACTCAAGTTTTGCCTACAGGTTTTAACTATGCTGTTACTAAAGGTAGTTCAAAAGTTATACATTACCAAAAGCATTACACGGCCCTTGTAAGTGTAATAGAAGGAAGAAAGTAATTTTAAAAAAATTGTAACTTTAAAAAAGGTTTGCGGTAGCACAACTGAAATGTATAATTCAGAAGGTGAATACTGTGGAAAATCCATTTAATAAAAAAGGAGTAGGTATGGAATAATTTATCTTTACTTGGGACAAAATCCTATCTTGTAGCAGGCTTGAGTGGAATTTGCTGGTTCCTTCTAGATACCGGGCTTGATGGGCTTAGTCTGAACAGTAAGGAATTTCTTATTTTAGGACTGGATAGAGGTGCTATTAAGAATTCAGATCAAAGATTTATCTAGTAAGGGACAGAAAAAGGTGTCATGATGGGCAGGTCTGTAGATAACTGGTCTACATTTTGGTTTCTAAAACCACAAGGTATGGGCAAGTCATGCATTCAAGAACATGCTTGCAGCTATGAAACCCTGAAGTCTTTATTACGATGAAAGCTGCAAGTCTCATTTCATGGCATCAGTTTGAGAGCTAAGGCCTTACAAAATCCGTTTGTACTGAAAGTTTGCAACTTGTGGCAAAATTGGCTATGAGATTGTCAGCAATTAAACTCCTGTGCAAGCAGCATGTTGTGATTTGTATGTTAGTGATGGGGTGTAGTCTTGAGTCTGACAGGGTTTTTTCATGTCTTTCAGATAGTCTTGAATAGGGCTCTCAACGGAGAGGGAAAACTCTCCTAGCCTGAGAAGCAGCACCTCTTCATTTCTTTGGGAACTAGTGGCCATTTGCAATGTACAGGTTTGGAGACTCTACTGATTGTGAAAACCATGAAAATTAAAGGCTCCAACGCCCCAAAACACTCAATATAGAACATGAATGTTTTTCTTATAGAAATTTCATGTGTTTGGTGAAGAGTGGGTGAATACCCTGACCTGGAAGGTGCTCCATGGCTCATAGGCTCTTCCAGAGGGTACTTCTCACTGTCCCGGTGTCTTCCTTGAATCCTAATTTTCATAGGAACCATATTTGCTCAACCTTGCCCAGCCACAAAGACTGACTGAAGCAGCTCCTGGTTCACCTCCTGGGTTTCTTAATTAAGGCTGTACAGCCACTGAAAAGCACTGAGTGCTCTGCTGCTTAACCGTCACCAGCATCAGAGTGTCTATTGTCCAGCGGCTCAAATCAAGCTTACACCTCTCCTTCATAGATGTCTAATCAGTTCCTTAAACAAAACCCTATAGGCTGTCGTTTTCACCGTGTGCCTTTAAAAATGGTTAATTAGTTTATTAACATGCAAAACAAGTACACAAAATGTAGTCATTAGTAGCACCACATGTTCAGTACAAGTTATATATATTTGGAAGCTATTTCCGTCATTTTCCAGGCTGCATCCACACAGTGCCACGATCAGACTTTCACTTGTCCTTCAACAGACTATGGACATCTTTCCTGCCAGTCCTTCAGTTGCACAGCCTTGATAATTAGATTTTGAATTTTTCATATCTTCATATCATTGTGTTTACGACCTTTGCCCTGTGTCGCTTGAGTATTGATCTGGTCAACATGACTTTTTTCTGCGTTGGGTGTAGGCTGGTGGAGATAGGCACCTTTTGTTATATTTATGTGTACAGCACTTAGCACAGACTTCATGCTGGAGCCACCAGAACCCTATTCCCAAAGTGTTTCAAAGCATCTGAAACTGGCAGCAGAATTTAACACTCCCACTTTGTATCCAGTTGGCATTATCAATCTGTTTCAATATGTGCCTGAGTGCTGTTTAAAGATCTGTAGTAATCAACAAATTTCTAACATTAGAGAGCCGAGACTGTGGCATTTAATTTCAAAATAGTAGCACGAACACACCATTTAAACAGAAATCACTTATAAATAAGAACATGGTCTCTGATTCCTTTTCTAGAGTGTGCCCATTATTATGATTTGCATTAAAAATAAATTATTTTTAAGCTATGGATTCTTTAAATTATAACACCTGTTAGTGTCATTTTTTCACTGTGTGCAATTAAAAGTTTAGAGTGACATAACATTGCCACTAGGATAAACACTAGAAATAAACACTAGAAATAAATTAAAAGGACAGTTTTGCACAAAAAATTACTCAGTCCTGCACTGCAAGTCACACAACACCTCATTTTTGTGAATTTGGTATTTCCCTGTTTGTACATCACCGTGAAAATTAGGGTCCTAATGACAACTAATTATTATTGTATGTACTATGATTAAATTATAGACAGCTTCCATTTTCTACTTGACTGTCACTGCACATGGGAATAGAGATATATTTAATAATTCAGGCATCAATTTTTGAAAAATGCCTACCCTGCTCCTGTTTTTTTTCTATTATTGCAAGAGAAAGCTCAGGTCACAATGTAGTTAAAAAAGGAAAAAATGTTGAAGTAGGAAAAAGTCAAAGACAATGCCCATGGCTGAATAAGGATGGCTCTAATAAGGTATCTGGAATGAGGGCAATTTATGATATACGTATGGGAGGAAAAAAGAGAGGAAAACAGAAAAAAATATACTATAGAAATTAATTACAACATTTAAAAACAGTCCTGATTACTAAAATTTCTTACAAACCTGATGGTGTTCAGGACATGGGAATGAACTCTGCAGTGATTTAAAAGGCAGTATTTTTAAGAAATATACATTTACTGGTCCAACCACAGTATGATAGAAAGAATAGAGCCTTCAGGTGCGTATCTTTTCTATAAGACTATCAATACCTTTCTCTGTTTCAAAGCATTATTTCTCAAAAAAATTGAATCTTTTCCATCAATTTGTCAACATATTCTGGAAAGCAAGTGATCTGAATTTTTGAAGAGCTATGTATTTGTCAGAAAATCAAGTGCTACTACTTTTAATCTATAATTGGGTTTAATTTGGATCAGCTTATATCACAAGAATATAAAAATTATAAAAATCTTTATAAATCATAGAATCATGGACTATCGTGAGTTAGAAGGGACCCACAAGGATCATCAAGGTCCAACTCAACCCTGCCCAGGACAGCTCCAAGGATCACACAATGTGCATTGTCCAAATGCTTGAACTCTTGTCAGGTTTGCTGCTGTGATCACTTCCTAGCCATCCTCTGGGTGAAGAATTTCCTAACATCTAACTTCAACCTCCCTCGACTCCCTTCGGTCATGCTACCAGAGCGCAGCGATCAGTGTCTGCCCCTCCTCTTCCCCTCATGAGGAAGTTGCAGGCTGTAATGAGGTCTTCCCTCAGTCTCCTCCTCCAGGCTTGGAACAGACCGAGAACATTTTGTTATTACCTCCACAAGTAAAACATGAGGCTTTCCTTGTGACAGACAATGTTCTTTCATATTTAAATTTAGTCATGTTTCTGAACCAAACACTGTGTTGGAGTGCTTGACAAAGTGCCTCTGTGAGGAGGACACAACCCATCACATCTGTCTCCAATAGGCTCATAGCAGAGCACAGTTGTGTCCCTTAGCCACAAAGATATCATTAGCCTCTAGATATTGATATTGAAGAAAGATGGGATGGGTGTTTAAATCCGTCCTTGTTTCTCTAATGAAGTATATTTTTATTGGTATTAAAATGATTTAATTTTTCCCAAGTCAAATAATTTTTGCCCATGTTGCGAACTGTTAAGCGACTAGTTAAGCAAGAGTAACGTCCCTGTCATTCTGTCTTATTTTACCCCCTGGACTGTTGAAAAGAAGAGTGACAGAGATTCTGGGTGGGAGTTTGGTCTATGGCCAAGGGCAATCCACTACAAAAACATTTATTTTCCTGAAGATACGTGCATTGTAATTCAATATTCCAGAAACTAGAATACAAATGCACATGTAATTCCTAACTTTTTTGTTTTCTTCATTTTTGTCTTTTAGTAAGAGAAATCCATCATAAGGCACTTTGTTACTGCATTTTATGTTTTCTTCAAGAGTGGGAGCTCAGAAAGAGCTGAGCAAACACGTCTTCACATTGAGTCATCCAGCTCTTAAAAATGTTTTCATCCTAGTCCTGTTTTTTTTCTATTTGCTGCACTGCAGAGTTCAATTTCTACAGGTAAACAGAATATTTGATCTACCTTTTTTATTTACAATATATCATTGTTTTATTAGCATTCTGTTTTTCAAATAACCAAACAAGGAATGACAGAAAAAAGCCCCCTGGAACTCAAAAAGACAAAACTGCGTTCTGAGGATTGCAAACATCTGCAAGATGGCCCAGCTATTTACTGAAGAGCAATTAGCCAGTATCATTGACTCAGTATGGTCACTGCAAGAAGATACCTTCTTTGCTTCTTAACTGCTGAAAGGCTTTAAAACACTTTCCCTTTCCACCTTTTTCATTGTTATATCCACTACTAAATGTGATTACTCGAAATAAGTACGTGGCTCCTCAGCAGCCCTTTTGAATAGGAGCGTAGCTGGATCCAGTGCCCGGTGCAGGCTCTGTCCCTGCCTGCCGCAGGCTCTGGAGAGGCATGTCCATCGTGCACCGCTCTCAAAATCCTGTTTGGCTGCTTTCCCAGAGCACCCTCCATTCACTTCTGAGTCCTGAATGGTTTTCAATTAATGTAACAAGACTAATTAACTGTATAAGAGTCGGGGTTTTCATACTGTTTCTGACAATGCATCTATTTAATAGTACCTTAGAAATTCAGTGCTTCTCATTCTAAAAGAAAAGCACACAAAACCAGTGGGTTACTGGGGGTCAAAATAAAGAAAATTAATTTTTTTCTTTGCCTCTGAACCTGAACAAAGTACAAAGTTACTAGAAAAAAGTAGTTTAATCAGAATGAGACACTTTTTTAACTGGTTCTTCAATTATCTTACCAGACAGCCTCTGCTGAAAGTGGTGCCATACAGCCTTGCTGTTTTAATTCCATAGCTGAAGATTATCCCAGTGCTTGTACCTAGCACTCAAGAATAACTGTTAGAGTAGCCATCATATATAAAAGCCACTATCCCCTAAGCTCTTTTTCCTTGCAATGAAATATCTTGGTGATCAAGTTTTAATACCAGACAGTGTGTTAATGAAAAGCACCCTGTATTATTTTACCTAAACTCTGTTTTAGGGTATAACCCTGTATGTTCAGAGATCATTTAAGCCTCTGTCACTCAAGCCTTATGTTGAGTTTGTCACCCAGTGTGCCAGTTAATGTCTTTTCTTATTGGAGTAAGGGGACACATCACATGTGGCAAGAAAGTGAAGTGTGATCTGGATTATATGAGCTACTAAACACTACCAGATGGAAACAATATGATAACAATATATGGCATTGTAATAAGTATGGGATTCAATTCATGACTTACTATCATATTTATGCATGTTGCTGGGTTAGAGGAGGCTTATTTTTATTATGACAGCTGGTTGCTCATAAGTGAACTGAACTTCAGTGATTGTCTATTGTAAGAATGTTCATTATTTTTTTCATATGACACTTGAATGCAGTAGTAAAAGAAGGAATGAGAATATGAAAGAAAACAGTAACACTTGTTTCCTCTTATTGAATATTAAACATCAGCATCTCAAAGGGACACACTTTACCAAGAAGAAAATTAATTAATATGGAATTATATGTATCTTTCTAAAAATATTAGTCTTAACAGTAGCACTAATGTGTTATGCTGCTATTTTATGGTGAAAGAATTCTACTTAATACATGAGCATTTTCAGTCTGCAAACTAAGAATGATACCCAAATTATAAGTATCCCCTAGAGTCCAGACTCTTTTAAGTGTGAGGAGGGAAATTCTACTAGGAATCAAGATGAACATAAGCTACAGTCCTTCCTGTAGATTTTTTTGCTTTGGGCTTTGTTTTGTTTTGTTTTTTTTTTTTTTTCAGTTGAGCTGAGTCTTAAATTTTGTGGTCAGCAGCTAAGAAGTAAAGTGTGGCAGTGGTATTTTCAATTGTTTCTTTGTTATTATGCAGTCTCCTCTTGACAGTTTCCTACTTTTCAAAAACAGCATTAGAAGTCACTAGGGAGTCACTTTAGCCTCTTAGAGGAGAGAGATGTCTTTAACACTAATATAAAGCCAGGACTATTCAGGATCTGATCTGAAGTTTATGAAATTAAATAAAAATATTCCCTCTGACTTTACTGAGGTTTGAGTCAGACCTTTAAGTGGTGCTTTGTAATCCCGTGTGTTTTTAGTGGTTTTTATCTGAAGGAAAAGGCCCTGATTGGTTCTTGATGGGAATAATAGGTACAAAACAGGCACAAAACATTACTGTTCTGGTTCCCCTCTTTGTATTGAAGTACATATTTTTCAAGATCCAAGGCAATGAAATTCTGAGCAAAGGTAGGATCAGAGATAGTTTAAGGACATTAAACTGGCCAATATTTACCAAAAGGCACAACTCCTACTGGTAATCAATAATCAATCAAAGCAAATCAATAAATCACCTCTGAAGTGTAGCAAATAGCTCATTAGGAACCACCTACTGAAACTGATTATCTGATTAAAGATGTATATGTAATGTATTGTGTATAGAACAAGGCTTTTAGTGATGCTTTCTTTCACATAGAATATATAAAAACTTCAATTTCCTTTCAAAGAAACTCATAGGAAAAAACCTAAATCATTCACTGCTGACCAATGTAATCCTTTTTTATTTTTGTTTTAGAAAATCAGTTACACAGATATAAGCAAATGTATTTTGCAATCTGTTACTATAAGTTAAAAAACATTGGCAAAGGAGCCAAAAATTAGAAAAGTAGTAACAGCAGTTTTGCCATAACTGCCTTCAAAAACACAGCAAGCCATCAACAGCACAAGGGAGTAACAGTTTAGGGACAAGGATGGAAAATATGGAAAAAAAAAGAGAGACAAATATTTATACACTTTTCTTTCTAAAACCATTCCATTTTCCATATCACTCTTGTCTATGTACTTGTTCTCTTTCTCCCATTTGCATGTGACGAGAGCTGTACCTTTTTTTCATATAAAAATTAAATTCTTCCAACTCTAGCTTCAAGTTTTGCTAAATTTCCCAAATCCCTATGATGCAAAATCCTATAATAACCAAACTTGTTTTTAGGACATTTGATCTACCTAATACCAATGCTATAGTTCCTTCCTTCCTTCCTTCCTTCCTTCCTTCCTTCCTTCCTTCCTTCCTTCCT
>VXBU01005574.1:288928-380416 GCA_013400315.1 Bombycilla garrulus
CTCTCTTTTTCTACCCTCAGTCACTTGTACTTTGAGTTCTCAAATACTATATAAATATTTAGAAAAATATTAAATTTGTGAAACAGCATATGCTTCCTTATGTGAACCACAGACTTTTTCTAGATCTCTCAGTAATATGCATTTGGGCAGTTTTCCAGTCATTACACACTTCACAGAATCTTGCAGCCACAGAAGAGCAGAAATTGGAAAGGACTTCTGGAGATTTAATGCAACTCCCTTCCTCAGAGCAGGTTGCCTCACTCTGAGGCCACTCTGAGTTTTGAACATCACCAAGGATGGAAACCCTGCAGTCTCTCTGAGCAACCTGTTCCACTCTTCAACCACCCTCACAGTAAAAATGTGTTTTATTATATTATTATTCATTATTTATCCTACTTAGCTAAGACCTGCCTTCCTTCAGCGTCTGCACAGCTTCCAAACACAGAAGGGCTCTTTAAGAGCAAGAGCAATAGAACAAATCTACTGAGAAGTTTCAGGACAGATGTACAATAGTAAAGGTCACTGAAGGCTACTAGTAAAAAGTAGTCTCCTTGAAACATAAATAAATTTCTATATTTAAATATAAATTTAAACTCTCAAATATTTTAATGTCATATCAAATGTTTTGGACTAAGAAAAAGGCAAGATCAACCCATTATCTCATATCATAGCTACCTTATTTTTGTATTTAGTGTTCATTGCATGAAGGGTGGAGGAAATGCTGTACAAAATAGTATTGATTATATTATTTTACATTCTAAATGCTATTCAGCATTTCCATTACAGTTACACAAAGATACTAACACATAAGTCTTACTGGCCTTGTTTTTGCTTTCTAACATTATGCCTCAAATGGGTAACTGCTTTCTTTGTAACTGCCACACAACAAAACTCTAGAAAGGAAGCATCCTTTCAAGTGACAGTTAGTAATTCCATATTCCTATCTGAAGAACAGTAACTGCATTTCTTCTGTTCAATGTCCAGGTTTACCCTGAAGATCCCTCTGACCTGACAACAAACTCATCCTTTCGTCACATCATGATTTTAATCTTACCCAGTCATAATTATTTTGCTTGATTTTTAGTGAGACTTTGCTTCATTTATGTTTTGTTTTCTTTTGTTGTTTGAGAATAACATTTGGAATTTTTTCACTCCAAGTTTGAAAAGTTTGTACTCCATTTTAGACCCCCTCACACTCCTGCCTACTGACACAAACACATGAATGCTCTCCAAAGGGTTACTAAGGAAACCAGAAACTATGGTAACCTCGACTAGAAGCACTCTTATTTGTCCAAGGAGATGGAAAGGAAAATTCAGGCAATGCATACTGCAATCACATTGAAGGTCCTGATCTTTCCTCTTCTCTTCAGCTGCTGCAGACCTTCTGTTTCTCATATTTCCCTTCCAGTGAGACTATCAAAACAGAATTTTGACTTTGAAAAAAGGAGAGAAAAATCACTACAGTAATGTAGATAAGTATAAATGGGGGTAAATGGATTTAGGCAGTATTACTACATCAAACTGCTAATGTATTTAGTTTTTCTTTTACCATTACGTCAAAAATCCTTCTAACTTCAACGGTTCTTCTATTATTAACATAGCAGCTTGGTCAGCAGTGCACCACATTGCCTGCCTTTGCTCTGAGGAGTAAGGTGTTATGTTAGCAATACTTTTCACAGAACGTCTTGTCAGAGCTGTCACTCTGCAGATGCTAATATTCACTTTCAGTTCTGCTGTCATAAAGAGTCTCATGGAGGAAGAGCTACGGAGGGCTAGCAATGCTCTATAATTGCTGAGTAATGGTGCTTCATTAGAAGTGAAAGGAGCTCAGAAGCTCATTGAACTGGTCTGGAGATATTTCATTTGTGCCTTATAGAAACAGTCCTTTTTACAGCTGAACTAAGCAAAAAAACATTCTCTAATTGTAGGGCATGCAACAAAATTTAGTAATGGATAATGGAAAAATAATAGATGTCATAATAAAGAGATTAATCTTGACCATGTTAATTCCTTTAAAGTTGTGAGAAAAGTGCTGTGTATACTACAGGATAAGCCCATTTATTTAGAAACAGGGAAATGCAAGTTGTCTAGGCTGAATGTATTTGTCTATCTTTGCTAATGATCTGATTCAGCGAGCTGACAGGATATTGAACAGCACAAACACAGATAGATTTACTGAAATTAGTGATATTATTCCCATGAAGTCATTTGAATCAGTGTTACAGGACTGGACCCGGATTGAACCCTGTGTTAGCAAAAAGTATAAATTCTGTCAGAAAAAAATTGGCTACAATGTTCAACATAAATGCTTAATGTATTGATGCAAGAGATTGCTAGCCAGAATTATTTTTCTAAGCGTAGCATCCAGAGAAGAATGTGGTTTTCTTATTTAAACAAGAGCAGCAAGTAGATTTGTAAATGTTTATGCTCTTTATGTGTTTATAAAGAATGTCTGTTTTTACCATACATCATGAAACAGACTAATTATGTTTTTGATACAGTTTTGTTACCGTAGAGGTGTGGTCATCAATAGGAAACTGATTAATATCACATGCAAAATGGATGCTGAAAAATGCCTTCTGCGCAGAACTGTGACATTTTGTGCATGTGAGCCAGAAAGAAAAGAGATGTGAAATCCCTCCCATTTAGCATATCCACTTCAGAGGTAGCCAGGATTTTGTTGCTATGAGAGAGGGAGGAAGCCAACCTGTGCTGGCTGAATGGTACACAAAGCTTTTTAGTCACACAAGAAAAAACATGAGAGCTAGGGGAAAAAAAAGTCTGATATTAATAGTTTAAAGGAGTTAATTAAATGGAGAAGTCACATCATAAAATGGCACGAAGTCCTCTTTGCTATCTGCATGAGTTACGACCTGAGGCTGGTAGTACGTGTTTTGTTAGATTAGCAAATATTTACAAAGTAAACTATGATTTAGGGGACATGAAATGCATAAATTAAATATTAAAAACATAAATTAAATATTAAAAGCAAACCTGAAATTTTACTGCTATAATTTAATAATTATTATTTTAATAGAAAAGTTGACTATATCAGATGTGAAATATATTTTCCATAATCACAATTTAGATGAATTTTTTTTTTTTTTTGACAAATACTTTGTTTTCAGAAAAGGAAAAAATAAAAAGAATACTAATGTATACAGTACCTAGGACAAACGCTTTTATGCTAGGTCTATTTATATTACATATGATGTGCTAATATGAACCATTTGAATCAACAGGATCACCCCTGTTTGCAATTGCAGGTTAAAACTCTTATTTATGCAACTCTGAGGCAGAGATTACAAAGATATTGCTTGGTCTTTGGGCTGGAAGCACTACAGAAACCCCACAGAAACACCACAAAGCCCATGGGTCTTAATGGAAGCAACATTAAAGGCAGAGAGCAGAAAGTGGAGAAAGAAAATAAAAAGGAGGGGCTCTCCTTCAGAATCCATATGTTCCAAGAAGGAAGGAAGGCTCTTTTGAGAGCACCAGAGAGGTAGAAAACCTCCTTCATCATGCAGCAGATCTGAGAGGGAGAGATATGAGGAATGGAAACACAAGAGGAAATAAAGTGCCCTTTCCCTACTTGCAGACAAACCTGCAGACAAAGCTGTGGAAGAGTGGCTGATGGTCTGCTTGGTGACTTGTCAGGCTGGACGTACTTATCTGTCCTCTTCGCTGGGGGTGGAATGGAAAAAACAAGATACAGATACAGATACAGATACAGATACAGATACAGATACAGATACACATACAGATACAGATACACATACAGATACAGATACACATACAGATACAGATACACATACAGATACATGGGCTTCCTTAAATCTTCCTACTTTATTGACCCCCTACACTGTTATACTCTGCATCTTCTGCAGCAGCATGACAGGACCTGCAAGTCTGGCCTCAGTTTTTTTTTTTACTGATTATGACGAGTGTTAACTAAACCTCCTGGTTCTGTCACTCTCAGTGTTCATCCTACTGTGCTTTTGCTCTGTCATGTGTCATAGTTATATTTCTCAGGGCAATTTGTTAGACTAACTAATCAGAAAAACAGAGGGATCATAATTTACTGCTGGAGGCTTCCTTTTGTTGCTTTGTGATTAACTCAGTACTCTAAACTTTCAGGAACACCAGAGAATGATTACTTGTAGGGACACATTATATTCTTGAAAAGAAAGGTATTGCACTTTTGATCTAATCCAGCCTACTATTATGGCATCGCCACATTTTTACAACAATTTTGGCTCTATAAGCAGAAATAAATCCATGCCAAGAACCCCCCCCAAAATGTTTTATTTCTTGTTTCGATTGTATCAGTCTAGTTCTATTCCGTGTCCTTTGATGTCTGATTGATTTATATCAATATTTTAAACCAGGTCTATTTCCCAAGTAATTGACTTAATTTAAGCAGCCCATTGCAGTTTTTCAATGCATGGATTTAATCTTCTAAATTTAGCCTTTTGATTTTCAATATGAAATGCCAAACTAAGGGAAATAAAAACTCATGTTGAGAATGTTGACCCCTTTTCTATTTCTGGTGTACAGAAAATCTCAACTCTTTCCTGACAAAAACCAGGAAGATTTAAGAGCTCAAACAATTTATGACTGCCAAAAGGCCTTTTGATAACTATTGACATTCATGTGCCTAAACACATTTTCATTTTAAATTCTCTATTGCTTCTGGCAACAACTACAGAACATGATGAATTTACCAGCCAGTCCATTGTGGATGGACTCCACTCCAATTTCTACACCGTCTAAAATTTTTACCTATTTTTGGGCAGATTAATTCTTCTTAATATGCCTACTATACATAATAAAGCTTATCTGTTGAATTAGATTATCTCTTGAATATCTGCTGTTAGTGATCTAGTGGTCTATGAAATTTGTTCTAGGAACACTCATTCTTCATCTGAGCCCAGGCATCCATCCCAGCTGGGTCAAGTCTGTGTCTGTTCCTTTAAGCAGAAAATATGCAAGTCAGAGTTTTCGGCAGATCTGCTTGCCAAAGAATTCCATTTAATCAACTAGTGTGACTTTCTGTATGTCAAAGGCTGTTGTGTCACATACTTATCTCCCCTATAATTCAAATACTTCAGTTAGTGAAAATCATTCCAAATGCTGGGAGACTAAACAGAGGCATGTTGGTTGTCCCTGCTGATCTGTTGCAAACAGCAGCAGAAATTTACAATTTCCAAATCTAGTGATAGAGATATAATCCTTTGAGCTGAACACTTCATTCATACTTGGTAAGAAAGTGAGCTATACAGCAGCAAAAAAGGCTGATTCACCTGTCCTGTTGACCTCTCTTGGTAAACTTCTCTGTTAACCAATATCCTAAGTCCCCCCCCCAAAAAAAATCTCTCCTTCTGAATGCATCTCTCAGCTCTGTGGTGCTGGGAAAAGGAAGAGATTTTTTCCTAATGTAATTAAGAGACTCACTGAATCCCTGAAGCATGAGTTTTGATAAATTGAATACTACATGACTGCCAGAGCAGCATTACTGCTCTCCAGCCCCTTTTAAAATTGCTTGGTGAGGATTTACCAGGGGCTAAAGTGACCCCTCATTCAGGTCACTCTCTCTCGGTTGTTCTCATCACAGGTCCATGCACAATGCCCTGAGGGTCGGTCCATACAGCCAGCCCCTACTCACACATTGCTGAAAATGGGAGCTAATGTATGGCTGGGCACGGGAGCCCTTCTGTGCCACAGGGGGTGATTGGCAGCCTGCAGTCCCTGATTCACTCTTTAATTTGCTCATGCTTGACATTAGAAAGTATCCTAGTCCTTAGAATAACCCTAGACTATTCCAGTGAACATTTCAGCTAGCTAGCGTGGGGATCTTGGGTATAAGATGTTCAGCTTTAACTCCAATCATTAATTTTAGCAAATTCTCCTTCACATCTTTCTTTGTTAACAGATGGTAAATTTTACTGCATCCTTAACATCATATGGGATGTAACATCTCCTTCTGCTTCATTATAAATACAGAATAGAAATAAATAGTGATAGTTTTGGCAAATATGCATCACTACTTGTAACTTTAATATATGTATTTAACAGCAAACATAGTGATGGACTTTGCTTTTTTGGCATTTTGACCATTGTCAGCTCTGGTTTATTCTGCAAAAATGTAGCCAGGAAGCTCTAGGCTAATGTAAAAATCTCGGTGTTGTGAATATTGTGAATCTGGCTGACAAAGAAAAAAATTTTTGTAGTTACTTGGAACATACTTTGGACTCTATAAATCTTGTTAAACTTCAAAGGTCAACACTGGCTTTTCCAGGTACATTAGATGTGTTTTGATCATATCCCTGGGTAACTTGGGTGCTGGGCTTAAACCTGCTCACATCCTGCCATTCATACCCTGCTGTGCCCATCTAAAGCTGTCCTGGAACTGGGATGCTTCAAAAATGCAATCCTGAGGAACTGAGATTATTCTCCAGGAGCAAATTAGGGCTGCTGAGTTTACAGCCTTAGTCCTTGTATCACATGAAGGAAGTTGAATTGTTTCTGGATGACTTTTCCTGGGATTAGTGTATCTCTGTTTTGTTGTTTCTGAGATTAAGCCAGCAAGCAAGCAAATTCTGCATCAGTAGCAATAAGAATTCACAATCTGTGTAAATGTCAGCTGACTGTGTGCTTAAATAAGTAGTTCCATGAGCAGGGGAACTATAGAAGTCTGGTTTGTTACGTGTTTTTATCTCGCAGTTAACTGACATTTTAACCATATTTTACTAAACCACTGCATGTATCTCACCCTTCTTTGACATCAAATGACATAAGTAGAATTTGTATAATAATTATTACAATGTGAAATACAGAAGTTTATAATTGTTGGTAATTCTCAGTATGAAGTCAGCCATTTTCAACAGCTGCAATTTTTACTATGCTTGCAAGGATCTATAATCAAAGGCTGAGAAAATGTCCAGAAAATATGACAACAAAAATAATTTTTCTCATTACCCACATCCTCATAGCAATAGAGTTTGGAATGGGAATGATTAAAAGAATTTGCAGATGGAGGAAAGCACAGCATAATTAAGCTTAGATTTTGTTTCCCTGATTGCCTGGTATGAGAGGAGAAGGCATGCCATTTATTTATAAATCTAAACAACTAATTGAAATAAAATAAATCTGCAAGAGCAGAGAAGCTTTAAATAAGATCATACAGTTTAATTACGTGTTACACTTGCCAAAGTCATGCTGTTTCTTTGAGGTCTAATTGATAGCTGGAATCGAGCAGGTGAAAACAAAAATGTGTGGGACCTTCATCATACCTTCTGTTAGGTCATTCAGTTTTCATTAAACATATAAGAAGAAAACTGTGTACAATGTCCACTTTTATTAAAAGAAAAATAATAATTGACTTTCCATGAGGCTATAATTTTGGCATAGACCAACAGGTGAAGAAAGTATAGAAAGTCTGTACTGTCCTGCAAATGATGAACAAGCTCTTACCTCAGTACAAGCTCTCAGGAAGATGCCTTAAAAATAGAAATGAGAAATAAAATTATAATGAACATCAGTAGATTCTGTTTTTGTAGAAGATCTGATAATAGAGTGTCTGAGTCTCCTTATACTTGTTGTAAATCAGTTTTATAGCCTGTGAAGTGACACCAAACTTTTTTTCTTGCTTTTCTCTGGCTAGGAGGGAACATAGTTCTTGTGAGTTACTATTCTGCACAAATTTTATTACTTAAGTTGTATTTAAAATTAATGAAAAATAATGACTGGATAGATGCAAGGTGTGATAAAGTTTCCTCAATGGTACTGAAAATGTATTTAATAATATGGAACAACTATCTCCACCCCACAGATGTAAGGAAGGGGCATTACCCAACTAAAACTATATTTACCTCTTTTCTCAGTACAGATATTTTTCCCCTTAAAATCTCTTCAGCACTCCATAGAAATGAATTCTCCCTCCATTAAGGAACAGAAATCATTAGAACTGAGGTCAAAACCTGCCAAAATCAATGCTTTTGAGAAGGATGTGGGACAGTGTGTGGGATGATGAGGGATTTTCAGTCCATCAACATGATGAATTTTAATTTTCCACTGAAAAACATGAAATATTTACAACCCCATGAAAAATTCTAGAGTCTTGAAGTAAATGTTTTAATAATGCTCTCTTACAATTTATAATATAATATTTTAAAAAATAAGCATAACCCATATTCAAACACCTAAAAAAATAAAATCCCTCTGTTACTGATCAGCGCCTCCAAGATGTTGTGTGGGTTATTTTACATCCTTTATTGTGATGCTGAATTTTAGTCATCCAGGTCTGAAAGCTGTGTGTGGTATCATAACAGAACTTTCAGTTATAGACACTTCTGAGAATATTTGCTGAGTTCAGCACACAACCTCTTTTCCTCTGCCTTCCATTTGAATTACTGCTTAAATTCACATAAGCCACTGTTGTACCTCGAGCACAGTATAGAGAACTCCAGGCAAACACTAACAAATACAGGCACAAAAGATAATATATTAAAGGCCATTTAATATAAATGAAAAACACCTGACTATAGAGTGTAGAGAAAAACTATAATTACTTGTTAAAGCAAATGTAAGAGAATGTGTGGAGCAAGAAACTCTAAGCACTGGTAACGGTTTCAAAATCAAATGCAGTAGCATGAATTCACCATGGAACAACATTTTTCTAATAGTTTTCAAAATATTTGAATTTTTGTTACATGAAGTTGTAGTTAATCTTTGCAGCCCCAAATCGGCTGCTACTGTGACAAATTTTGACTATTTAAAAATATTTATGGAATATTTTGAATGTTATTATAGCAGATAAACTTGACTGAATTTGAAGTTTAATAATTTAACTTTTTTAAGGAAAAAAATATTCAAAAATAAGGATTTTGATTAAACCTAGAGAATTATCAGAAAATCTTCAGTTATGATTCTGTATCAGGTAAGAGACTTATTTTCTTGGAAGCTCACCCTTTATCAGTGATGCAATGGTGATAACAGAAATAGAGAAACACTCTGTGAAATCCAAGAAAAGCAAAGAAGAGAGAAAAATGAGCTTCAATCTAGAGGATAAAAAATTGTTACTAAAATAGAAATTGCAGAAAAGCCATGTCTGCCAGTAAAAAGGTTAATAGAAATTTAGTTTTTTCAAAATTACATTGGGAACAAAGAAGATTCTACTAATGAGATGGGCTGTTATTAAATTTGAGATGGCTAAAATGAAGATAATGTCTCAGGAAATGATCAACAGCTATTTCTAGCCCCTGTTTGGAAAGGCTGATATATAGGAGTTACATAAGAACAAAGAACTTTCTAGCCTGGATGTCAATAACTTGAGTACAGAGTTTGAATAGAGTTGGCTAAGATATCTGGTCTGCTAGTGTTAAACTTATTAAATATTTGAATACTAGGGGAGTTGCATAGAGTTGAAAACCAGTCCCGTTTGTGCCAGTAATTCAAAAACGTAAAAGATGTTTTTATCCTGAAAACAAAACCAAGTGAAATTATGTGAAAAGTGCTATCTGATAAAACTATTGAAAAATAAGAATAGAATTTACCATCATTAATATGACTTAAAGGAAATAGATAATTTCAAACAGGCCTGACAGATACCAGGTCCTTGCTGATGGTGAGTCATCTTCACATGGTGGAATTCCTAGGGAAGTACTGCTCCAATTCGTATTAGGCTCAATGTTTTCTCAGCATTTCATCAATGATGTGAGGAAGCAAATATGAAATCCGAGATGATAAATTGTGCAGATGGAAATGTAAATAATCCTGAAGGTTTGATAGTCATTTAGAGAAATCTGGATTGCTTTATTAGCTGGAACTATTCAAGAAATTCTTCTATTCAGGTATACTGTTTGAATAGTGTTCATCAGTGAACTGAGACTTTAGGCAGGACTTTAGGAGACTTAAGCCTATAAATGGTGAATATAGGTGATAGTTTCAGTCTTGTGTCTTTTGCTGTGTGAGTTTTGACCCTAACACAGTCTACATTTACATATTTATAAGTTTAGCCCAATAATTTTTGTCCTTTTCATAGATGTTCAGATCTCTTGGCCATGCTTTTCTGTCATTTTCATGCATTCAAATACTTCTTGTAAGGATCTTAGAGACATCTGTATGATGAAATGTACATGCATGCACACACACATGCACATCACTTGAAATTTCAGCATGTTGACTATGGAATGTAATGGGAATAGCAGCGCAAGAGTCACCCAGAATGTGAATTGAACATACACAGGTGTACATGGTATTTTTTGAAGGGTGGCTACGAGCTTATACGTAATGTATTTCTTACATTAGGAAAAATTAACCTTACTCTTCTCTCAGAAAATATCCCAGATTTGCATATTTTAGATTCAACATAAACATATCAGTATTTGTTCTTTGATTCCCAAAGTGATGAATCTCTTCCAATTCTTTCCCTTGGAATAAGGTGAAAATTTGGTCTCCATTACCTATATTCTATAATCTGATGAGAAAAATATCCACCTAGAAAGTCACCTCAAACTGTTCCTTAGTTGTTTTAGTTTCCTTTTCCTTCCATAGACATACTTGTTCATTTCAATATACACTAATAGATACTTTCCCCTGCGGTACTGCTGCAAATTCCGTCTTTTTCAATTTATTTTTCTCTCAGATTAAGTTCGCATTTTTTGTTAACCTGGACTGTATAATTATTACCCTAAGTGATATGAATATAAATTTTAAAGCAAGAGGCTTTTTTTTTTTTTTTCAAATGGCATAGCAGCTTTTGGCACCACTCTGCCAAGACAGTGATTGAGAACCAACACGTTTTGGAACAAGGCTCTTTATGTTTGCTGCTGCGATTCTGTGCCTTATGCCTATGAAGCAATCTTTGAGCTGATGGGTTTTCTTCTCTTTGCCTTTTCTGCTTTACATGTTCTTTCAAGTACTGGATCATTATTTGGTTTGTATTGTTTTGACAAAGTAGCTTCAGTGCAGCTCTTGAAGACTCATTTGAAGTGTCTGTTTGTCTGCTTCCATGTTGATTACTTGCAGGAAATTGTGTTCTCCATAACACAATGATATAATCTGGCTTTCATAAACCTTATTTTGGTTTAGGTGACTTTGATTGGCAAGTTCTAATTAGTATTTTAGGATAACTTTCATTCCACAGATTTTACTTCCTGGATCACATTTATAGCTTTTTGGGTTTTTTTTACTTTAGCAGAAGCTCAATCTCCCACAGTTGTAATATTAGATTTTCAGGTTTATATCAATAATTATAAAAAAATAATTACCTTATTCTTTGAGCTATTACACAAAACATACAAATCGTATTTTATTTTTAATTTGATAGTGCAGAACTTCTCACATTTCAAAAGCATGACTTCACAGTTGTCCTCCTCTGCCTTAATTAACTGAAATCTGTTAGAAACAAGTAAATTAGAAAAAATTGTTCATCAAATTACAGCTGCTCCTGATTATTACTGTTAGCTGATCATTGTCTAATATTTTGAGAAAATTTTGGTAAGCATGAATTTTGGAAATTTTGGAAAAACACTATGCTAGTTTAAAATGTGCTCAGGAGGTAATTGAGGCTATTTCCTTAGAATTCTGTAGCAGAAAATGGGAGCTATAAGAAGTGTGACCTTTTTATTTATAAATATCATATATGTGCAAGTACAGGCAAATTAAAAAAACCCAACAGTGGACAATTCAAATACTGAAAGATGAATTACTCAATTTTTCCAAACGTTGAACATTAGGAACAAATTAACATGGGATCCATGCTAATGAAGATAAATTCTTTATCAGGATAGAGAAAAGAGTGTTTGCATAGATTTATAATCAACACAGAATCTCAGTTTTAATTGAAAAGCAATCTGTGTTTTTTGAAGCTTGGGGTTTTTTCTAAGCTGTATCAGTAGATGTAATAGAAGATACATCCTTGCTTCACTTTAATCGGCAGCATCCTCCATATTGGCCATTTATAGCATTTCTATGTTAAAAGATACTGTAGCAGAAGCTGGCAATCAGACATTGTGCAGGTCTGGAGAGACAAATGGATGTTATAGGCTGGGGCAGGGTGGGGCAGGGTAGTGTTGGGCTCCCAGTGGTTTCCCTTCTTGCTGCAAGGGATTCTCAGCTGCATGAAGAATGTTTAGCGGGGGTATGGATCTCTGAAGGACTCCCCACATGGGCCAAAAGCTTTGATAATTTACAGTGAGGGAGGGCAATCAGGAAATAATAGCATAGATACAGTAGGGAGTTTTAGCTTCTGTGATGTCTTTAGATGGCTGAAAAGTAAGACATTGCTTTGCTGCAGATTATATACACAATCACTATTATTAGTTGTTCAGAGTCTTTGGAGATTCAGTGCAGACAAACTTGTGTGTTTCCCCTTGAAATACTGTCAGATTCATCACTAAGTTCACAGTAATTATAATGTTGCCCAAGGTTCATACGGGTAACTGAACAGTGTGTCAGGCTATCTAATTAGTGGTCTTATCACTTCAGGAAGTCTTTATGTGGGTGGTGTTCCACAAACTACAAGGTGAAGGTAAAAAAATTAAAAGAATCCGTGAATATCTGTGAAAAGACTGACCTGATCCTGCATGGAAGTGGTGGAGAAAATTCAAAGACTTTATGTAGAGGACATTGTCTGATCCATTTTACAAAACAGCAGCTGCAGAACTCGGGGAATGAAAGATATTAACTAATGTTTCTTTACGATCCAGGGATGGAAGAGTTAGAAAATATTCATTTACTCTGCCATTTATGAAAAATATTTTCTGACAATTTCAGATTCATAAGATGGAGACAAATAAGTTTTTCAGCTCCAAACACTAAGTCTTGGTTTGTGATACAACTGCAAGCCTGTGCCTGTAACTCCTCACTACATGAACTTCAGACAATTAGGAAAATCATTGCTCAAATAATTATTCAGACCTGTCTATCTCTGATGTCTAAACTAACCTGAATTAATTGTCTAAAGTCAGAGAAGGTGGAACAAAACAATTTCCAATTTGTATTTTTGTTGGGAGGAGTTGAAAATCCACTGAACATTAGTTAATTTACGGATTATCAGTGGAAAAAAATCTAAAAATAATTAGGTCAAGGTGGGCATAATGATGAGAGACCAGCACACAACTGCCTCTAGATGAATGGTAAAGGTGATGATTTATTTGGATCTGTAACATAGTATTTAATGACTAATTTTATTAAAAACTGGCTTTGTGGTAAAAATGAGTAGGCAAAGGTGTGAAGAGATATGTAATTTCTGTAAAAGATAAGTAGGAGGAGAAAGAGAAAAAAAATTATATGTAGCTTACCAGGGAAGGTAAGAGAATGTAATTAGACAGTTATGTTTTCTGAAGTTAGTAAGTTTGTTCAAAGCTTTTATAATAGTCAAAAGAAAATTCCCAGGTAGTAATTTTCCACCTGAAACAGGACAGTTATTTGTTTTAATTTGTTGCTATGTATTCATGTCTGCAGAAACAATGGCCTTTGTGAACACTTGACTAAGAAGAATGTGACTGCTTCAGGATTCTTTGGAAATCAGCTTTGTGTGAAGGATTTTTAAGATATTGACTTTTGAAGGATTTAGCTTAAAAGTTAAAAAAAAAAAAGAAGAAAAATAAGTGTATTATATTAGCTCTCTTTACAGTTGCATTTTAAGGAACATTTAATACCAAACTAGTAATTGTCTATATTATGTGACATACTTTCTTCATCAAAAGTCATTTGCAAGTGAAGATTTCTGGAACTATACAGTTATTGTTGTCATTTCATTTAGAGAGGGTGGATTGCTCTATTCTCAAGGATTACACAAATTTATGCCTTTAAAGGCATTATCATTTTCATTACATATGCTTAGACTTACTTTCCCCTTCTATATTTTATGTTACAATTGAGCCAAACATGAATCTTGCAGTTACAAATACCACATATTTTTGTCTAAAGTAGTTCTCTTAAGGATGACATGAATTATTTGCTAAGATATTTCATAGGTAAGAAGCAATTTCCATCTTTAAGGAATCAAATAATAATGTTTATAATAGAAACTTAACATGGTGATACAAATCTTTGGGAGTACACCAAACCAAATATCCTATGTGACATTCATAACATTTGCTCTAGTCATGCATATGCCCCTTTTACTAGTTTCTGACCAGCACTCTAATATATTTCCTACACTTTCAAACAAACGGCAAAGCATGAAGTCCACACAAATTTGGGTTAAGGGGTTAAAAAAGATGAAACCTCTCTGGCTGGGTGTTCTCTCTAGGATTTAGCAGAAGCTTTCTTTGTGTAGGGGTAGTACACAGTTTTTTCATTTGATGGATGGAAGACACAGTGTGCCCTGGAAGAAGTGCTACATCACCAAAGGCTTCCCCGGAATGTCAGCACATTTTTCCTTGCATATTCTATATAAAAAACTTACAAAGTTATCTTGTACTGGACAGCATACTATCAATTCCCATTGATAATGTTACAAAATGAAAAAGAATATATATATATATATGTTGCATTTATATTCATGCTATTTTAAGTAGATTTTTTTTCATTTCCAGAAGACTGAAAATCTGAAAAAAACACAGGACATAATTTAATAGAGTTCAGGATACAGGAAAACCAGTTGGTCTTGAATTGCAAAGCTGAGATTTAATTGTTTAAGTAAATTTTTTTTTCTTTCTTTCTTTGCATTAATCCACCAGATTAGTGATTGGTTTGCTGTGATCCACTAAAGATTTATAGATTAGTACTTAAATGAGAGCTACTTAAATGAGAGGCTTTTAACATGCAACAAGTTTATTCTCACTAAATTTTGTAGCTCTCACTAAAGTAAATTAACCATAGTTTATATTCATACGCAAACTAAAGTTTTCTTGAAGTCTGTAATTATTAATACGTTTGAAGTTAAGCAGTTATTTATATAAATTGCTGGATAAGGGCTAGACTGTTCAACATTTTGGAGAATCAAATTCGAATGTCCTGAATCAACTGCTACTGATTCAATTTCCACAGCTGTGAAATCTGTGGACTGCAGGAAAGAGAAAAAAAAGAAGCAGCAGCTCTGATATTAGTAATGAAGACCTCCTTCACTGATGAATGCTTTAGCTCTAAAACTGAGTACTGTATGAGGAGCCCCCTTTTCCACAAACGTAAAGATGTGTGAGAAGGTACAGAACAAAAGAGAAAGTGCACAGGAATATAGGTCTGGAAATAGCCTCCTGCATCCTCAGATCTAATTATTTGTAGTTCTCAGCAATCACACCAAGTTGGCGGTTCCACAGTATCATCTGTGCCACACACTATTTATACATCTCTCGAGGCATGAAATATTTCTGCGTTCCATTAAAAACATAAGCTCTGTAAAATTTTTAGCTAAAATTTTTCACAGAAGAGATCAAAAGACACTCTGGTCATTGTCAGTGCACTAGAAGGATGTTTTATAAATAAACTTTCTGGATTATCCCAGAAAAAAACACTTTTTATGAACAAATATCCCAGTGACTCTTGACTCTCTGATACAAGAAAACTCTTCGTCACTACTTCCTGTCTTGACCTTTCTAAGATTAATAATTACTGTCAATGCCGTGTTTATTATTTTGGATTAACTTCACAAAGTGGATTCAAGACAGCTTGCAGTTACACGTATGCATTGATGGATGTATTTTTGTCTCTGTGAGCCTGTTTTGCATCATGTAATACTTACCGTTACTTGGCATCTTCATTAGCATGTTCACAAGACAAATACATTAATCATCAGAAGGCTGGGGTCCACTGAGATACTCACACAGGTGGTATGTGTACTAGTCAATTTTACTTCTGAGCCTTGGGATATTGCATTTACTTCAGCAAGCTGCATCCTTTCAGAAAGAACTAACAGATCAATTGTTTGAGCTGTGGGGCAGCAAGGTCAGGCCTTTTGCTCAGCATCTGTGTTAAAAAAAAAATAGTTATTGTAACTTCTGTTTACTGAAGAATACTCGAAGCATAAAAATAATATTCTTTATAATTGCTTTTGTAAAGTAGTCTTACAAAGAAACTGGAGAGCTTTACACGGTGAAGGCAGAATAATGAGAGTCAGGGAAAGCTGAACTGTTCTGAACACTGCAGTACAATGGAGCTTCCTACAGTGTTTTGGTGGTCCTTCACCAGGCCAAGGAGACAGAGCTACGAGATTTTTCTCTAAAGTATGGATTTTCATTTAGAGTAGAAAGGATTTTTTTTGGTGTGAAATTTTGGAGTGTAAAATGTGTTTTATTCAAGAAAGGAATGCAATATGAGAATCTCAGAGTCTTCGCAACCAAAAAAATGAGGAAAATAGTCAGCTCAAGTAAATTGAAATGTTTTATTTAGTATCTTGAAATATTTAATCTCTATTTGACTGTGGGTTTTTTTAAACATTTTGTTTTGTTATTACCTAAACTTATTTTTAGTTCAGGAAAGTAATTTAAAATTTTTGAAACACCATGATGAAATATTTTGGTATTTTCTGAACTCTTAGCATGTCATTTTACAGGTTTTCCAAGATCAGTTCTTTCCCAATCCAAATGAATAGGCATTTCTGCTGAAATATATATAACTGAAAGATTACAATTACTACTTTTAAAGGTTCTTTTAACAACAAGGCCAAAACCACAACTATTTGATACATATATTGCCTGTATTCTAGTATCTGTAAATAAAGCAGAATATTGTTAATCATCAGTTGAATTTTGGGACCTTCTAATGTTGCTTCTTGGAAAGCTTAATTTTGTTATGATTCTAGTAGGATTTAGCATAGGATGTCTGTGTTTTCTGCAGACCACTGATGCAACCATTAGCTATGAATTTAGTGTCTATAGTGTTTTCATACTAAAAGAAGCATATAAGAAAAAAAATCCTTAAAACTGCTTGGGCAGTGGATTTAGTGGTCTGCTATTAAAGTGTTTCAGACCCACTTTTGCTAATATTTGCCGATACTAGTGTTCTTTCATTCTTAGGAAGGAGACACAGTTTAGAAGTGGAAGGACTAGGGGTAAATTATTCCATCATTTAAGTGTTTCAGGCATTACAGCAGCTAAATGGATCCCGCTGCTGCTCTGGCATCCTGAAGCAGTTCTGCTGTGACTCACAGAGTTATTAACGAGATTATCCGGGTGCTTTGCTCATGAGCGACTGTCCCTGGGAGTCACTGCCGGTTCCTGCCCTGCAGAGCCCCGGCCCCGCAGCTTCCAGGCGCTGTCCAGCTGACACGGGGTAGCTGGGGACAGCACGAATGTGAGCCAGGACTTGCAGCACAGTGCCTTCAGGTTTACCTTCCTGCGTCTGAGAACAGATTTTGGCTCAGATTCCCCAGGATAATATATTAGGGTGACAGATGAAGGCAGAGCAAAAGTGAAAGGCCAGCAGAACCTGCAGAGCAGTAAGACTTAGGCCTGGGTGCCTCACTGCACATTCAGTGATGTGGGTGGGAATATGTTATCAGAAGAGAGGGAGGAATTGGTAGTGAAATACGACAGGGACAGTAAGGTAGTTCTATATTTTTATTCTCAGTTAATACAGAGAGTTAATGTAGCAAAGTGAAGGAACTTATTTTAAGTGAAAACAACACAAGTTCACATCTTAGAGAGTTGTGATGGTATCTTACTATACCAAAGTTCTTAATAAAATATGAGAAAATGCTTCAGTTTTGAAATTCAATTAATCCTTCTGGTGAAGAAAGTCCTATTTGAGTAGAAAAAATACAGCTTGAAAGAGTGCAAATATTGTTATCTCTAAATACAATTTTTAATGCTCAATTAGCTAACAGATCTTGATGGGATTTTTTCAGGCAGTGTAGCAAAGGACAAGTTCTGGTAATAATCATATCATGCCCTCATACAGCCTCATACTGAAGCAGTGTTCTCAATGAATTTAAGTACAGCTAGCTGACATGGTGTAGAACATGGCTTGTCCTTTGCTATATCAGCTGCAGAATCAGCATTATATTTGCAACTGTTGAAAATGGAATAGGATGAAAATGTCCTGTGTAAGCAGGACTCTTGAGCTATGGTGTAAATAAAGAGCTTTTATTACTACTTTACTGTACTATCACACATAATGGAAAAACTGTTATGATATCCACATTTAGCTCATATTTCTAAAATAATTTTGAAAAATCATGTGAGAGATGTTAACAATTCTGCTTTTGGCTTTGCTTGTGAATGAAATACTATATCATGAAATGACCGAAATATTATAACCCCTTGGTCCATTTCTTAGACAATATTGTGTCAGATTTTCCTGTCCTGCCCATAAAGACTCAAAGAACAAATGCATTCATAGGGCTGAGTATTTAATATTCACACTT
This sequence comes from Bombycilla garrulus, assembly GCA_013400315.1. Taxonomy (NCBI): domain Eukaryota; kingdom Metazoa; phylum Chordata; class Aves; order Passeriformes; family Bombycillidae; genus Bombycilla; species Bombycilla garrulus. The sequence goes on from VXBU01005574.1 coordinate 307,242, forward strand.
TACTATCTTTTACATTAAAAAAGTAGCTTCTTCCTTCTTTGTGAATATTTTATAACAAACACTATACAGCAGTTAAAGTTTAGATTGTGAAGAAATAAATTGTGCATGGAAAATATTTTAGAGGTCATTTAATGAAAGAGTATTAAGGAACTAGCTATAAACTCAAATGAATTTTTTTCCCTCTAAATGCTAATGAAGTGGTTTGGGAAATATTTATAATTTTAGATATAATTTTAGAAGTATGATAAAATATTTTAAATTGGTTCCAGTACACTGAGCAATGGAAATTCATTAAAAGCAGTGAGATCTTCTGAAAATAAAATTGAACAGCACTCATTTTAATCAATGATAAAATATCATAACATCCATAAAAATAAATATGCAGTCTTGGTTTTTAAGAGTAGTTGGTAAGTTTTAGTGACCCAATTTCTAATGACATCAGAAAACCCCATCAGGAAGCACTTGCTTTGCAAAATCAGAATAAACATTTCAGCCCACTAAAATCTGTTCAAGACCATAGGAATCACAACATTAACACCATAATCAGAAAGCTGGCTCAGGAATTTTTCCCTTTTCTTTTTCTCACACTTTTTAAGCTCCAGCTGTCTTTACTTTTCCTCCTCTTCTCGTCTACCCAAAGTGGAGAACCATAACTGCTCATTCCTTCTTATATATGAAGACCCTCATACTGCTCCATCATCTTTCAGCAGCCTTTCTGTCAGTTTGTTTTTCTGCTCCCAGTCTCAAAATAGGACTGGTCTGACTCTTCTAGTGCTACTCTCAGTACTGAGACAACTCTACATATGACTTTTTTACCTCTCAGCTCAAGATTTCCCCTTTTTTTTTTAGTCTGTAATTGATCTTCCAGTTCTGTATTTTTGGTCTTTGTTTAGGTTCCTTTGAATAGATGCAAATATCTGGTTATGGTTGCTCATGCTTCAAAATCAGAACAGCAGCACAAGAGCAGCTCATTTGCCTGTATACCTCATTATTGACATCCCCCCTATCAGTCATCCTTTAGAATAGAGAGGTGGAATTTAGTGTGTTCTATGAGCTTCTGCTCCTCAAGCAGCTATGCAGGCTCCTGCTATGAAGTTCTCTTTTTAGGGAGCAGTCAGGGTGTTTTACATGTGTGTTGGGATGAGCTATGGTTCTGTGGATGTCCTACCTGGCGGACACTTTTCCATGTTCCCTTACAACAAGGAAGAAACATCTATCAGAGGTCATATGTGGTGGGTTTCCTCCTGTGGTGGGCCAGGGAGCAGAGCAGGGATAACTTGTGTAGAGCCTTCCAGACTGTAACAACAGAGACATGAGCTAATGTTTTGATCTTAAAGCAATTGATCCCTGCCAGGAGTTCAGTGCCTCATTCCTCTTCGTGGGGCCAACCTCCTCTGTAGTGGCTGATGCCCGAGGCACTGCCTGATCCCTCTCATCAATTCCCCTGGATTTTGCCAACTTGCCCACATTTTCTATGTTCATACTAGGAGTCTATCCAGTCACTCTGAAGCCCTTAGGTACATTTTTACTCCCCTGATGTGCTTTGATGAACCTCTTTTCTCCAGCAGCATAACTGCTCCATGTTTCCACAAACATAATCAATGTGCTGCTGCTTCACCTTCCTCCCTCCTACCCCCAGTTTCCACAGAGCACCCTGAAGATCTGCAGGCAGTGAGGTACGTCAGAAGACAAGAGACAAGTCAGAATAAGTGGTGGGTGTTCTGAATCTGAACCCTGTGACATACTTTTAAACAGAGCAGCAGGTACTCACAAGCAGGAGGAGGAAAGGTACCCGCAGCTTAATCAGGCTGTCTGCCAATGTTAATATGCAAAAGCAAGGCTTAAACTGAAAGCTCCAAGGGTTGCTACTTTTCTTGTTCCAGGGTGTTATCCTTGTTCAAAACAAGACCTAAAAGTAAATTTAACCCTATTTCATAGGAGTCTGTACTCCAAATAACCCCAGGTATTCAGGACAGAACCTTCCCTAGGTGTGTGTGGACACAAAGGAACTTTTGTGTCACTCCCCTATGTCACATCGTCATTGAAGCTCTGGTCTCCCTTACACTCAATGTTATGATTGAAGTTTTCCCAGCTTCAGCCTGACAATTCATAAGGCTTTTGGGGTTCCCATTTCCTCTTTGGGATCATCTGCCAATAACAGTGGATCTATCAAAGCTTAGCTAAGCAATAGGGTTGAGCTAGTTTAAGCTCAAGTGAGAGAATGAGAACCCTTGAAAACTATAGTGCTTCTTAAGCTGCATCTATCTGTAACAGCCCCTCGTCAGCACTAAGACAACTCCAAGAAAAGCAAGGGAGGATTTCAGAGGTGTTCTTATAGCTCTAACTTTTGATGAGACTGATCTAGTGATTTTTCGAGAGGGATCAACAGATGCTCTGAGATGGATGTGGCAGGGTCTGCAGAATTCAGGTGATACAGTATGAGGGTAGGTGCTGAGTGTAAGTCAGGCTTCTGGGAAGAGGCACATCTGCTTTCCTAGGTGTCCTACAATAGTGAGCTATGAATGAGTTAGTCAGCAGTCAAGTGAAGATTATCTTATAGATGGTGTTTTTCTTGACCCTGAGAGACACCAAAGGCCTGTAATCTGGAGTGACTATGTGTGTGTGTGTCTGTTGCCGGGTTTGCCACTTCCAAGTACGGACACAAGAAAATTAGCATCCCAGAGTAAGACTTTTCCTTCAGCCTACTGTGACCAGCAGAAATGATGGGAAACTAGTTCACTTGCTGGACCAGAGAGAAGGAAAGGTATAGGAGTTCTCTACTGAGCATAATGTAGCCCAGCATGGATCTTCATGTTTAGGACTAGCGTGACTCTCTGAAGAAGTTGATTTGGGCTCAAACAGAATAATAATAAGGAAGATGAGGAGCAAGAATAGTGAATGACTACTCTGATTCTTGTATTTAGCTCATACCCACTGTTGTTTCCAGTCCTCTGCCTGCACAGGTGCAATTGGTTGTGAGAACTGGGTCAGACAAAGGCTTTAAGGCTCTGCAAGTCTGTGCTTGGCTATTCTGGTTTAAAGCTTAGCAATAAATAATTCAATTTATTGATCAATTTAGTTAATTTATATATCTATTTAATTCATCTTACTATATATTTTATAAGTATTGATGGTTTGAAGTGACTTATTCCTTAACCCTATACCCTAATAATAAATTATATCCTTCATAAGGAGTGCCCCAAATTTTTGATTTAAGTCTCTATTTTGCATACATATTTTCAGAATTAGAAGGTAGGAATAATTTTAGCTTTGTTTGAAAAAATATAATTGTACATAGCTAATTTTAAAATAATTTCATAGGGTACTTTTGAATTTAATTTTATCTCCCTTTTAAAATATTTGTCTAGAAAGAAAATCATAATATATTCTTTAAGTTTGGATGGTTGGTTTTTTGTTGTTTGTTTTGTTGTTTTTGTATGTGTGTATGTGTGATTGACAGATACAACATTAGAAGTATCTTACTAGTTTTATTGACTGGAATCTCTTTCAGCATATGCCCCTATATTGAGTATTTCACTTCAGAACATTAATAACGTGTGCTTTCAAGAATTAAACGTTGTATTCAGACTTCATCTCATTCTTTTCTTATTGGTTTCCCTTGAACAAAAGGAACTGTTGTAATGGTCCAAGCTCAGAGTGACAGAGACCAGAGGACATTATTTTCCCCCCTTCGGATTACTTTTTGACAGCCTTTCTGCTTTTTCAGTTTGTTCAATATATCATTTTACTCATATGAGGGAAAGCATTTATTAAGTTTTAGTTGCCAATGGTGCAGAAAATGACACAAATACTTTGCTTACTGAGAAGTCTTATAGTTCTTCCCAAGCATTAGGCATCCATAAAAAAAGGATATTACTTTTGATTAACACCAAGAGTTAATTTCTTTTTTCCATCTAAATGCATCTATTTCAGGTACAATAATTTAGAACAGTGTCATTAGTAAAATAGATGAGAGATACTATTGATCAGAGAGCTACATCAGTTAAGCATTCTGGTGACAATAGGAGCCTAAGCTTGTTGCAGAGTCTTGTTGGCAAGCTCATTTTTAAAAAGTCATTATTACAAATTGCTTCAACCAGTCAGATCATACAAAATATACTTATACTGTAATATTCCAGATGCTTGATTACTGTTCTTCAGTATAGTGAGTTGCCAATTTCTTCCTCGTGAGAATGTGTGACAGATTGCAGTACAATCTGTTGATGGTCTTGATTGTAGCTAAAGTACATCATTGTCACCCATGCTAAAAAGCTGGTACATTTACTGTAAATATATAATTTTGGGAAATGTATGCTACTGTTTTGTGTTCCAGCAATTGCAAATGGTACATGACAATATACTTAATCTGGTGAGAAGGAAAATCAGAGGCAAAGGAAAACAAAGCAGCTAATTAGAGCAGCAAAATGTAGTGGGTACGCTAATTCTATGAACAATATAGGTTGAATTGTCTTTGGTGTGTGTGCTGGTGTTTGGGTGTTTAGGGAAAAGGAGAGAAAAAGAAAGAGGAAACCATACTCATGTCAGTCCTACTGCCCATTTTCTGCTCTGAAAAGTTTGGTACAACAGCCATCCCAGCAAAGGTTGTGAATGGTAAATATTACAGCCAAGTAAATGACTGGCAATAAATCAGGAAATATGGATTGTTTATTCCCTCTTTTCCCTTGTGGAGAAAGATTCGGGATAGAAAAGCTTTTTCTGTTTTGTTTTTTTTTATTCTGCTGACATAATTTCTTTCTGCACCTTGCTCTCTCAACTTCCTTTCCCAGTGTAGCCTTTCTTTGAAATTCACTAAAGTTGCAGCTCAAGGAAGCATTGGAATGTTAGGCACATTCCCACTCAGCAAGTGACCTAGGTGCTGAAAACACAGATGACTTGGTCTGGTTCTGTCATGCTCTCACAACTACATGGTTGTTGTTTCTTCTCCAAGCACTTAGGTCATGAGGCTGGAGACTTAGACCTGTCCCAGCTTTGGGTACTGCCACTGCATCACACCCTGGTAGCTCTTACATCTTAGCATAGGTTTCACATCAAAAGGGACTGGCTCTGAAAACAGCAGCCCCTCTCCCCTGCCTGTCTTTGGCCCCTCCCCCTTGACTGGAAATTGCTGTTACACAGCTGCAGGATCAGTTGGCTTCAGCTCATATATCAAAACACTGCCCTGCAAAATTATTTCTTATTTTTGTTGGCTCCATCACATATGGCTGCACAGCCAAGATCCGAGAAAACTTTTAGGAACATACTCCTACAGGCAGGCAGTGTTTTGGGAGTGGGACTGCTTACTCCTAGATTACCAGTTCCGACAGATTCCATAAAGCTGCAAAACAAAATTGTGCCATCAGATTTCCCAAGGGAGGTAGTGGTACTTCATTCCTGCACACCTTCGTTCTCTGTTCATGGATACAACATGACCCAAAGCCATGAGATACTGATACAGTTAGTGAAGCCATTCAGTGGGAACAAGATCAACCTTTAGGTAAGCATGTTACTCAGGTCGTGTTCTCCTATCTTCTTTTGTGCTGAATAATACAACCTGCTGAGAAGCTAAGCTTTTCCATGTTGTGAAACAAGTAAAACCAGTAATTGAAAGATGGCAAAATTGGTAGGTTCCTGTACTGCCAAATATTATTTATACGATATTTCTGGTCTTTCAGGAGGACTAGGAGTGCTTTTAGTTTTAGGAGGATGAGTAGAGTTTCCCAGCTAGAATTCTAGAATAGTTTAATTGGTGATTTGAAATATTGCTTTTATTTCAATAAATAGCTGTTTATTTACTACCAGCAAATATTCAAATACATCAATAAATTCAGCAGCTTATAGGCTTTCTCCTTTTTGAACAGGACCAGAACATGTACAAGTCCTGTTTGTGGACTGATACCACAGATACCAGTACCAAAAATATTCACTGCATATGAAAATTGAAAAAAGTATAAATATGTGATTTACTTTTACTGGTACCAGATGGTGCTGAAAGAAATTCAAAGAGGTCATTATAGGATAATGTGTAGATCAAGAAACAGATTTATGTCTAAGATAAGTAGTGTTCAGTAACATAGACTCTTGCTTTAAGGTGGCATATTGATGATAATTTAAATATTATTTAGTTAATCTTCTGTGGTGCCCAATACTCATGTCTATTTTTTATTTTTATAACAGCTATTTGCTTTGAATTCCTCACAAGATGAGCTAGTGATAGTGTTATTAAGACTTCACAGGATAAAAAAGAGAAAGTTGAGGGACAGTCAAATGCTTTTCTTCAGTGTATCCATAAGAGATTATCTCTAATACTCCAAGAAAATAATGGAATAACTTTCCCTTGGATTCTTTTCAAAGCTTGGTCTGTTCTGACACCATGCTTAGATCCATCTGGCTTCTATGCATGCATTTCTGTTCAGACTGTGGAGAGTTTGGAGGCTCTGGCTGCTTTTTGTGGGGAGCAGGCCCTCCTTTGGCTGCATCTGCTTGTGGGGTTTTCCTGTAAGAGAGCTCACAAACTCATGAATGTATTTTGCTATATAAGATAATGTCAGCATGCAAAAAATTTTGAAGTGTTCTGTAGTGCCACGGGAAAATGTTCAGGAATTCTCCCAGCTGAATGCTGGTGTGCTGGGCCAACCCATTTCCCAGTTCCTTTTCTTGTAGGTTGCTGGCCTGCAATGGAGTGATCTCTGTAAAAATGGGGAATTGAGCCATGGAGATGGCTGCTTAGAAATGGGATAAACCCTAAGAATTGCGGTGTGGAAGTTGCTAAACTCCCATAATAATGATAAAATATAATGCTGAATAAAGGGTGTCTGCAGTTACACTTTATGTGGTCATGTAATATCACTTACAAAACTGGCAAGATTGCTTCTCTTGTATGAAAAATTCATTTAAAACCCCTGCATAGAAACATTTTGGCTCTGCTATGATTTTTCATTATTTTCAAGTAAGGAAACGAAATTAACCATGACAGATTTTGTATATGTGTATATTCATATGTATGAAGAATTTTCTGTAACATAAACCATATTTTACAGTGTGTCAATGAATGTCATATTCTCTTATACCAAGACCATTTTTTTGTTCTCCAACAAATAGACGTTTCCCTTTAAAGGTTAAGAAATGAGAAACATGGTAGTAGGTCATTGAGTAATATACACCTGCTATCACTTTTTTAAATTACATTTACACTGTGGCTCAGCGGTATCAGGAGACTATTGTTCTCTGGGCTAATGCAATCTTTCCACGTGAAAAGCTCTTGATCTGTTTCTTTCCTACACTCCAGTTGCTGGCACCAGTGTTTCATCTGTTTGGTGCTAAAGTGCACAGAAAACAAATGCACATAGTGTCAGTGTTGAGGTATCCTTCCTCTAGAATCTTTAGCTTCATTTACTTTTGTTAAGCAAAGCTTTTCCTGTCAGCAATATACATGCCCTCATGTCCTTCACCTGAGAGAGAGAGACATAAGAAATGAACCAAGGGAAAGGATCTATAGAGTTTCAAAAGCAAAAATGTTAGAAACCTTGCTGCCTTTCAAACAAAGATCATGAGATTTACTTAGTGCATGTAAGCACATACAAAATTGATACGTCTTTATTGTTGCATGTTACGCAGATGCATACCCAAACATTCACTCATTTCACTTGCAGCATGACAGCTTTTAAAAAGGGTGTTATTTAAAGTAAATAAAACTTTTCTTCTTCTATTAGCACCAATGAAAGCTCATGCTGCAATTAGCTAACAGAATTAGTTCAATTTCTTTTTTATTCTTGAGCTTTTGTTAGGTTTTTATGGATGTTCATTTAAAGATGCACATCCGCATATTAGATAGATTTTTTTTCAGAAAAGCAATGGCTTGTCTGCTCTTATTAATGCAAACTGGTATGATTTGGAATGCAACACTTCTGAAAATCAGATTCACATCAATTATTACACTTGTAGCATGACATTCTCAAATCTGGATTACCTCTTAGATCTCACACAGGTAAATGCAAAGATAATTTTATGACTATTAAAAAGAAAAATATTGTCAAAATATATATTCTATTTAAACCAGACATTGTCATAGTTAACTTATTTTTCCCAGTAAAACTCTAAAAATCTCTCCACATTGGAGATAATTAAAAAAAGTAAAAAATACAGACGTGAGGATCTGCCACGACACCTTAGCTGTGCACATATACAGACTGTTCAATTAACAGATTACCAATAGAATAGAGAACTGTAAATCATAATGTTGAAAAATTTCAGTGTACTGTTTCATTCAGAACAAAAAGAATGCAAGAAAGTACCAAAATTACTGTTCATAATTTACTGATCATGTGCATCACGTGCTAAAAAATTAGATATTTTTGTATTAAATTATAAGTTTTTATATGGATAATTTATTGAAAGAAAGCTGGAGCTTATAAGAACACAATTTTAATACAATAATAGGTGTGGGTTGTCATACATCTGTTTTTATTTTGGATTCTTGTTAATGATAAATATAAGTACTTTCAAGTATTGCCACATGTATTATTTAATTATCAATAATTTTTAACTTATCATCTTTGCATAGTCACTCTTTAAAATTAAAATTAATGCAAAATTTGGTATATGTAAAACCACAAGCATTATATAGAGATGATTATTTATATAAGCTAAGTATTTCCTTACTGTGTGAACTAAAAGGGCCTTTCACAGTAGGAATGAGATCAGGCGCTAGTGACCAACTGTCTTCTCCTCAATAATTAAAGCAGCAAGTAAATGCACCCAAATTTAGCCTTTTTAACCTCTGCAGTTATGCAGACTCTGTACTGACTATAGACACTAGTGAAAGATACTGGCAGTATGCCAGGGACATTTCTCTCAGTCTTAAATGAATGCCATAGAATTGTAATCAACATATTGTGTGAAGATCCTGCTGAGCTACATTTATTTTCATAATGAGCATTTTTAAGCATTTGAACTAGAAATCAAAATTATAAATCAATTTCATAAAGGATCAAAACCAACTGAAACTGTCTAATATTTGCCTTTGAAGGTTTGCTTTTGTAAACAACTATGGTCAAAACGAGCTTTTAAGACAAAGTTCTTAATTCTTTTATTCTGCTGAATCTTCATGGGGTTTTGAATCTGTGGTCTACTGACTAATGATTTCAATTGCCTGAACTATTTCACTGTCTCTTTTATACTAGGAGATAGTCTTTGCAGCACGAGTCCCTGGGGAATGGGCCTGAACTGACTTTTAGGATTATTCTCTGAAGATGATTCAGATTTATTTATGCCTGGGCGGGGTTCGCATTTACGATTGCTCTGGAGCCCACTGATGTACTAGGCTGCAAGGAGGTTTGTGGGATTAAGGCTAGTGTAATGAGTATATGTCTTTATTTTCAAAACATGTCCTGTTTGTATCATTTTTGAAAGGTCAGTGAATATGCAGAACAACTTGAAATGAGACTAACTGACCAGCTGGCCTAAAAGATTTATCACCAGGAGGTTCATTAGCATCTCCATTTCAGTATTGCATCCAGTTCTCTCATATTGTTGCAGCTACAAAAAAAACCACAGCCCACTGGAGACTTAATTCCTGAAACAGACGTCACTGTGTGTGTCGTTAAGTGACTTCAGCTAGCAGATAGTCCAGATTTTTAAACAAATGTATTGGTCTCAAGGAAACTAAAAACTTCATGCTTTCTAGCAAACATTGGCAATTACCTGTGTAAGTGCTTTGGAAAATTCTTTAAAACATGTATTTATGTTGCAAAGCACCTAAATACCTTTTCACTTAAGTAAATGACTTATTATACCCATTTGAGCTACCATAAACTCCGGAAAATCAAAGGCAAAAGAAGCATTAAGGGCAGCATTTGAACAGGCTGTGAATTAGAGCCCCTTCTGCAAATCCAAGGGGTATAGAGCTGAGATACTCAGCAGAAGAGATTAGAACATGGTGGTGTGGTGTAGTTATATTTGGTATGTCTCCCTGCTTTCATCAGCTCATGGCTTGCTGTTCTCCCTGGGGCAGTCAGCCTGTCACCTCAATTTAGGGGACAGCAAGGTGTCAGTAAGATTTGGCTCACTGAGACTTGCCCTTGTTGATTCAGTTCTTACTTTGGGAACTCTGTGTTTAAATGCTTATTAAGAAGATTTGACACTTTTTTTTTTTCTCCGCTTCAGATCTATTACAAAATTACAGTTTGGGATTTAGTTCACCAAGTTAGTTATCATTTGTGAAGCACTCCCTCCCCCCACACACATTTTCTTTCTGCAGCTATTTAGACATGCCATTTTCCTTCATTGGCAGCAGACATTCTAAGGGCCCAAATTAATAGCATATAAAATGTTTTGTCATCTTACATATCTCTGTGAGTTTCTTTTAGTCAATTGGGTGCTGACAGAATTGGTTAGAATCGGTTAAACCCTCACTTCCCGATGTCACATTTATTAGATGATAGTAGTGGTAGTTGGTGGTTTTGAACAAAGGCTGCTGAAGTCAACAGAAAGATCCAATCCCTCTGAGAAAATGAAATTCAGAAAATGGTGTTTTACCAAAGATGCACCATTAATTTGTCAGTAGAGTCAATATGCATTATATGCTGTACATAGGCCAAAACTGCTGTTTGAAATTTACCTGAGCAATAACGGGAAGAAGATCTAAATAGGAAAGTAAATCATTGAAAGTATTAGAGTGGGAAGATTCCTACCCATCTAAGCTATCTAAATTTTTTTCCCTAAATAAACACACTGGAAATTTCCAGCAAAAACACTGAGTAGTTATTTCAATCACAGCAAACTATGAAAACAATGGTAAAAATTTAATATTCCACTTTCAAGTCAGCACCAGTACTTACCTTTGTTTTGAGTGACACAGTGCTACAGTTTTTACCTGTAATAGACGCCGTCCAGTGTCGGTAAAGGAAGTCTCCCTTCCCAGAAGAGCTGTGATGGAAATGAGTTTGGGCCCTCTTTGCTGATTGACTTTTAGTTTTATGATCCAGTTATTAATAATTTTAAAGTGATGTCTCTGCCTGAATTAAGGTGCAAATGAGACCACTGGCCAAAGTTAGTGATATAGTTTTTATTTAACAGTAAATGGGAGGGTGAGGGAGAGAGAGAGGGAGAGAGAGAGAGAGAAATAGAAAAGAAGTGACGGGAGAGAAAGAGAGTAACAGAGACAGATTATGTAGAAAATATCACCACTCTGTGGGTCCCAGTGGCATCCCATTGATTTTCTCCATCTGGCCTTCTTACTGGTGAGAGTCTCCCCCAAAAAACAGAGTCTTATGGTTTAAGATATGTTCAAACTAGGTAGGGACATGCAGGTACCTCGCCTTGAGTGGGGTTGAGTTTAATAGAATCTCTTGCAACTGCCTCTGCATCTGCTGCATCCTGTGCATGACATGTAGTACTGTGGTGTAAGGTCTCAGGAATGAATCTGGGGAGTACTTTGGGGGTCTTTGATGGTTTATGACACCCCTTCAGCTGCCATTTCCATGAATGTCCCATGTAAGTAACCTTTTGGAGGTGGGGGTTTTATAGCTGAGCTGTAATGGAGGATGGGTTCTCAATGCTTCTGAGCAGAGGTTATGCCACACACCCAAAACTCTCCTCCTTCGCCCTTGGCTGGTGGAATGGGGAGCCTGTGCAAACCTGGCCTCGGCAGATGAGCCTGTGGGCTTTGGCCTCCCCCACCCAGAACCCATCCAGAGCTGATTTTCAGGACAACTGTTGTGTTTGGCTTGTGGATACATTCTTCTCCCTCAGCCTTGTTTATTTCTCCCTAGACCCGAAGTAATTGAACAATAGTGTCCCCTTTATCTCAGGTTCCCTTCACCTTAACTCACAGTCCAAAGCTCTGGTCAGGAGACATCTTCAGGGAGGGGTGAGTTTTGGTGGTTGCAGCTTCTTTACATGGTTTTGCAATCATGGGTAAAAGGACCTTCATAACATTGTTTAAGCAATTAACCATAGTATTTCAGCCTCTGACGTGCTGACAGCAGCACCAGCCACATGGCACTGGATCTGTTGAAGCTGGCTCTGTGGAGGAAGCCCATCACTGTCCTTCTCCTTCATCTCACACTTGCCTATATTACACATGCTCCTTTCCCTACCTCCACAATGTGCCTGAACACAGAGACAACCCTTTATGCAGGAATGCTCATCTCCAAATCCCTGTGTGTACTGATGGTGCAATTGTGTGTCACTCCTCCATGTGCCACCTGCCTCTGTCCCTTCAGTTAGGAGGGTGGAGAGAGGTAACTCATGGTACTTTTTGCCACTGCTGAGATACAGCAGATACCCAAAATCCTACGTAGGCAAAATCCGCCCCCTGCCTCGCCTTTGCCTTGGATGAAGTATCAGTGGGGTTCACATTTGTCCTTTGTGAGTACCTGCATGAGAGCCATTTTCTTGGGGAAAAAAGGCATTGTGTGGGAGTTGGAAGAATTTCTCAGAATTTCGCTTGTAGCAACATGTTGGTTCAATCCTGCCAAAGCAAAAAATGAAAAAGCAGATCAAAAGGAAGCCCAAAGCAATGGAACAACTTATTTCAGAGTCTGAAGTTCAATCCCTATTTAAATGTGGATTTATTTTTCTTAAGTGAAGATAACCGACTGTGGGATCATCTAATAAAAAAGTCACATATTCTCCATTACCTATTGTCGCCCTGATTTTTGTAAGACTTTCTAAGCCTTCTGATATTTACATATTTGTGAAGAACTTTCTCACACACTTTCTGTAAACAGCTCACTGTTTTTGCATTCCTTCATAGAGGAGGAGAAAAATTGATGGACTGTTTGTCTGTCCAGTGTCTTTGGAGAGGTGGCACTGCCACCGTCCAATCCACTGTCACTTTTGGAAAACTGTAAATACTGGAGTCAGAAAAAATAAGCCCTCTTCTCTTCTCTTCTGATCACCTGGGCTGCGGTGTGTGTCTGTGTTCTTTCGTGTCCTATAGCGACAACCTATAGTTTCAAAAATCAGGATTTGATGTCTTTCTGAAAGACATTCTAGTTAAACTATAAATTACAAAAACATTGAAGCTATAATCAAATTTGGAAGATTATTACAAAACCTCTCTGCGGGGTTCTCAAAAACTGCAGGTCTCTTATTTATGCAGTGTTGCACAGACACAATTTTAAAGGAGAGAACAAACTTTACTTTGAATACCAACTCTGGCTGATATACATATCCTGATGAGATCACTTGCATTTTACAAAAGGATGTAAAATGAAAGAAATTACTAAAAGCACTCTCAGAGGACAAGTTCTTTAAGTTAAACACATAGCCATGCACACAAAAAATGTTTTTCATAGTAGTGAATCTTTCCGATTGTAAAAGTACCCATTTATGACAATACACTCTGACGTAATTTAGTAAATTAGGACATTTATAAAAATTCCAGAAATATGTTTGTCTTTCTAGGTGAAAATAATGTTAACAGCTTTTGAATTATATACAGTATATATAGCACATTCTTTAGACCTCAGGAATAGAGAGGAGCAGCAGCTTTGTGAGTGGGCAGAAAAGCTGACATTCCACTATCAGGTTTGCTCAAAATTGCTAATTTCTTCTAAATGTTGATGTTTCAGCTTGTTGAATATTATTTTGTTTTGTAAGTAATTTGTTGGAATCACGAGAGCTCTAAGAAGAACAGAAAAATATTCATTGTGAAAAGAGTGTTACGAGTAGGACTTTCTTCCAAAAACAATTTTTGAACTTTAGATCCCTAACTTTGATCTACCTAGCCATGATCTATCCCCAAATTTGCTAGAGCTGTAGGATTTATGCCTGTTAAAGATTTGAAGCAAAATCTCTTAATTATTTTCATTATTTTATGTCAAAGTTATTTCCATTTTGGCATAATCAAACACCCCAATTCTATTGACTTAATTTGTCTTTCTGTATAAATAAACTACCTTTTTTTCCCCAGAATACTCACTGGTTCACTTTTTCAGAAATTCCCAAGGCGTAGCTGTTGGCAGTTGATATTTACACTGTTTTTCTGATGATTTTGTGGTCAGTTTAGTTGCTGTTAAAAAGAAACCATCATGTATATGCAGGTTGGCCAGGTCTGATTCCTTTTAAAGTCTCACTTTTACTGTAGCATTTACAAATCCAGGCTACCTATCACAGAGATGGGTTTAAAATGATTATATTTACTAGTTCTTCCATCATTTAAAATACTAATATTTATTTCATTTATTCATGTGATGCACTCCCACATGAATTAGTTTAACTGAGCTAATGTATAATTGGTGTTTCTCTCCATCCCCATGTTTTCTACCTTAACCAGATGGGAATTCTGCTTATATTTTATGTTCTGGAGAAATAAGAGATTATTAGCATTTGAAATATTTTGTCACTTTATGTAGTCTTCAGAAATTCCACTCATTTTTAAATCAAAATTACAGAAACCTTTTTGTTTTTAAAATAATTGAATTATTAACTTTTCCACGCTCAAAAGTATTTTGGTTTGTTTTGTATGTGTAAATTGTAATAGTGTTTCCTGTGTGTAGGATATCCTCCTGAAGCAGAACACTTTCTTTCAGTGGTTATGTGTTTCTAAGGCATTCAACTAGAAGTGTTACTAGTTCAAAGCTGGGATTCTGTCAGCCTAAGAGTTTGCAAGGAGAAGAAAGCAAATGGAAGATGTATGACTGAATTGTGTGTGCAAAGGGGATTTTTGAGAAAGGTAAATTCATTGCAAACATGAATTTTTGCCTAGTGGACTGGCATACTTACTGTGTGGATCAAACCGCTTGCTGATATACAGATGAATTATAATCTTCTTTGGAGCCTGTGGTGCTATTTTTTAATTTTTCAGATGAGTTTGATACCACAAAATGCTGTTTTATTGTCAACATTTTGAAAGTTTTTAGCTTTTAGCTAAACTGTCCTTGTACAGCCTCTGTGTTCACAGCAGCCTCTTTTCCCTTTGGATGGGAGAGTGAGAGTTGGCTGTAATAACTGATCTTATTCCTTCTATACTTCCTCTACCTCAAGTATCTAAACTGCTATCAAAAATTGAAGGAAATTTCCAATTCCTGGATTTGTAGTTAGTAATTACAAAGACTTTTCACTCTGCTGGCCCTGAATAAAATCAGCTGCTGAGAACTAATAAATACTGTTTCTAGTGCCGTGTGGTATCCTTCCAGCTGCCAATTCCCTTTCAACTGTTTTTCTGATACCTCCCCACAATGTCAGTAGTGTTAGGTATCAGTGAAGTGAGGACTCTCTGTCAAACATATAATTCTCTCTTAATAAACAAAAGGAGCATAATTCTCAGACCTGAGGGAGTGTGACTTCCAACAGAGAGGCAGAGAAGTATTTGCTATTCCTGCCTTGGAATCCTTCAAGGGTCATTCTAAGTCCTTGTACATCTCAGAGTATCTTGCTCTAGACAAACTACCAGTCAGTGAAAGCAGCTTCAGCACCTGAAGCATCAGCCGAGCAAGACAAAGGCGCTGCATTGAAGCCAGAGATAGGACCCATCATTCTTGGCATTGTGTCAAAACACAGAGTTCTAATTTATTCAGTGATTAAACCCCACCTCCAGGAGAAATCAAACTGCTGCAGCTGAGCATGACCACTGGTTATTTGGGCAGACCAGCACATATTTCACATCTGAATACTCAGATCCATGCCTTCAGAACTAAAAAATTTGTCTGAGTTCACCCCTGTAGGGCCACCATTAGCTTGTCAGCAGGCTTTGGAAAGTGAATGCCCAACGCTCTGCATGGTCTCATGTGCCACTCTTGGGAGTCCAGAGGCAAAGCTGCACTTAATACTGACTCCAGTGGTACCTCTCCAGAGAGGTAAATATGCTGCAGAGGGCAGAGTGGAAACCTTTTAGCAGCTGATGATAGTGCTTATTGAAGCAATTGCTTTAAAATATTCCCAGATGGGAACATTCTACGAGCTGCAATGTGCATCTGGTAGGACTCGGGACTGAAGGTGGGAAAGCTTCTCTGGTATTAGTAGAAGGGGTTTTGGGACCACAAGGTTTCTCAGCATGTGGGGGTGAAAGACAATAACGATGATGGACAAAGGACCTGTGAGAAATCAAACTCTCAACAAAGGTAAAACTGTTATTACTTTTGAAAGTATGCAATATGTTGTTACATTCTTGAGAGTTTAAAAAGAGCTTTAAACTGTTCTTTAATGTGGATTCCTCCGAACATCTCAAAATATGTTATCACAGAAGTCAATCAATATTTATTTGAAATTTAGATTTATTAAGTAGCTTTTTGGAACTAGCTATACAATATTTTTTCAGACTAGCTGCTGTGACTGAGGTTTTGGGATGGAGTAGTCTCACTCACACCAGAGAAATAACCTTCTTAAAATAAATGTTTATTTTATAAATTTTTATTTAAAACGAAGAAAAATCAGCAGGTATTTATTTCAGAGAGGTGAAACAAAAGTCAAATTATTAACTGGTGTGTTATTTAAGGCCTTTATTGCATGTGGGAAGGGGGGGAAGTGGATCAGAATCTTTGTTAATTGCAAGGACCTGTGCGGAGTTTCAATCTTCATTGCCTCAAAGGTAGTTCATTTAGTTGTGACTGAACTTTTATTCATATTGAGAACATTTCTAATTCCTTATTTTGATCCTTACTTCACTGAATTTTAGGAAATTTACTTTTAATTGGTTCTCTCCAGGTTTTTAGCCTAATTAGTATGAAAAACTAGTTACTAAGGTGTTATCCAGCATCTGTGAGTACATCCACCCACATGTTCTGCTCCTGGAACTTGATTTTTAGTTTGCTACTTTGTCTTGATAAACTTACTACTCTTCTGGTTTAATGTAAGTAATTTTGTTAGTTGCCCATTCATGCAGCTCAAGATCTCTAGGCCTTTATGCAAATTTCAGTTTTAACACATAGACTCATTAGCTGACAGATTGCACTGAGAACATGCTGCCCCACTGGTGTATTTTCAAATGTTGACCAGATATCACACTGGAATATTGACAGCTATTTACTCATTACATCCAAAGAAAAGAAGAGGAAGAAAATCTTCTAAGCTTGTTTGCTCATATTATCTAAAAAAATCTTAGTAAAATCTAGCCAGCTAGTAGAACATCATATTGAACCCAGTTTGGGGCATATGTTTTTTAAGAAAGAGGCAAAATATTTGAAAGAACAATTAATTCAGACTTTCTAAGGTGTTGTTGAGGGATGTGGTGGGTTGACCCTGGCTGGACAGCAGGTTCCCTCCTCACTGCTCTTTCACTCTCCTTCTTAGGTGGACAGGGGTCAGAAATATGATCAGTTCATGAATGGATGGGCAGGGAGACCAAGTACTGTAACGGGCAAACCAGACTCAGCTTGGGCAAATTAATCAAAATTCTCACTAATTAAACCAAAGTAGGATGACACGAAATAAAACCAGATCTTAAAATACCTCTCTCTCCCCTCTCTTCTTCCAGAGATAGACTTTGCTTTGGATTTCTCTACCTCATCCCAGTGAGTTGCGCAAGGGAAGAGGGGTTGCAATCACTACATCAAATGTTGTCTCTGCTGCTCCTTCCTCCTCAATTTCTTCTCCTGGAAACCCTTTGGGGTTCCATCCACAGGAAACAATCCTCCTTGAACTTTTCCACCATAGGGAATTTCCTATGGGCTGCAGTTCTTTGTGAACTGCAGTATAGTATAGGTTCTTTCTATGGGGTGTAGGCCTTTACTACTGCACCAGTGTGGATCCTCTGTGGGGTCACAAGTCTGGCCAGCAAACCTGCTCCAGCAGGGGCTTCTTTCTACAGGTCCTGACAGGATTGTGTTCCAGCTTCCCATGATCAGGGGCAGCTTCCTGTATTTCCCAGTGCAGCATCATTTGGGTACATCCACCTGCTCACCAGAACAAGTCCTCCGCAGGTTGCAGGCGCTGCAAGGGCACAGCTGCTTCAAATTGTCTTCACTGTGGGCTGCAGGGGATTCTCAGCTTGGGCACCTGGGCCATCTCCTCCCCTCTGTCCTTTGGCACTGACCTTGGTGTCTGCAGGGTCCTTCTTCTCACATGTTCTTACTCCTCACTGCAGTCATGCTGTTGTTTCCAAGTTGTTTCCGGGCTGATGGCACTGGCTCTGTTGGACATTGGGGCAGCTTCTAGCATCTCACAGAAGCCACCTAGCAGTACCACCTCTGCCTCCCCAGCCCCCTACCCCTCTATACCCACCACTACCAAGGCCTTGGCATGTAAGTGCGATATGTGGGGGAAGAGTCAATAATAATATGGAGAGGTTTAGTCTGTTGAAAGGAGGACTATGGAGTGATGTGGGAACAAACTTCTATATGTAAGGGTTGCTGTAAAGGAGGGGTTTTTCTGTGCTCTGTCCCCGTGGTGGAAGAAACAAGATGAATCTCAAGGAAGAGAGGTTCAAATGGGGTATTAGAATAAACTTGCCAAGGCTCTGAAATACTAAAATGGAAGTAAGTATGAGTCTTTACCATCGTGCACCTGCGATGCCATCTTCTATTCGAGCACAAAGGACGGCGGTCTGGGCATCACTAAATTGGAGAGTCTAATCCCTAGTGTGCAAGCTTGGAGACTGCACCGACTGGCCCAGTCTTCGGAAGAAACCATGAAAACGTTCCTAGAGAGAGATCAGATGGAAAAACAGCATAAAAAATTGTGGGTTCAAGCTGGAGGAAGCAAGGATAAGATACCGTCAATTTGGGAAGCAAAACCGCTGAGCGTACCATCTCATTTTTGTAGTGCAGATGTGACTTCTGAGTGGGAAGCACCGTCCCTAAAAAGTAGGTTTCCTAAACCATGTAATTGGAGAAAGAATGAATTTAAAAAGTGGACTAAATTGGTGTCTCAGGGGAGGGGGGTTGTAAATTTTTCAAGGGGATCAAATTAGTAACCATTGGATACAATACTATAGAAGCATACCTCACAGGAAACTCCTGACAGCTTTACAACTCAGAGCTGATGTCTACCCCACAAGAGAATTTTTAGCCGGGGCAGGCAGGACAGATACATCAAGACATGTCAACATTGCGAGGCGGACAACGAAACCTGTGCCCACATCATCGGCAGCTGCCCCATAACACAGGACGCTAGGATCAAGAGGCACAATTACATATGTGAAGTGCTTTCAGAGGAAGCAAAAAGAAAGGACTGGGTGGTGTTTAAAGAACCACACCTGAGGGATACCAACAAGGAACTGCTCAAACCAGACCTAGTGTTTGTAAAGGACTCCCGCGCATTGGTCGTGGATGTGACGGTACGTTATGAAACATCAGAGACATCGCTGGGGGAAGCCGCTGCAGAGAAGGTAAACAAATACCAGCACCTGAGACAAGAGATACAACACCTCACAAACGCAAAAGACGTTGTTTTTGTGGGTTTTCCCATCGGGGCGCGGGGGAAGTGGCACCAGGGTAACTTTGAACTGTTGGGAACTCTTGGCCTTTCAAAATCAAGGCAAGAGGCAACTGCCAGGACTTTATCCCGCACCGTGCTCATGTCATCTGTTGATATTGTACATATGTTTGCTAGTAAGTGTAGAAGTAGTAAGTCACTGTAATTGATAGTGTTGATAATGTTTGTAGTTATGTTTATATTGTTGTTAAGTTTAAATAAATTTAGATGGGAGCTAGGGATGCTAGGGCGGCCACAGGCCAGTAGGATTAGGAGGAAATTAGTTCGCAGATAGTATGTAGGGACAGGACCATCAAATCACTTTTTTTTTTTTTTTTATTTTTAATTTCATACCACCTCAATTAACACCTGATTTGGACCAATTCTACCGGACATGTCCAAGGTGGACGGGCCACCTTTACTTAACCCGGAAAAGGAACATATATTATATATATGTGTTCAATATCTAGAAGACTTTAAGAGCAGGCTGGACAAACTGCTCATGTGCGATAGATCTTTGATTCTGGCTGAGGTCATAAACTTTCTAAATGTCTGAGACTTCTTTCAACTCTTTGATTAGATGTTTCTATCAAAACTGATGTGTTCCTTTCCTTGGAATTTCATACATGCAGGAAAAATTCACCTTAAGAGCCTGTCGTGGGCTGGCCTGGGTTGCCTTTTTTACTTCGTAGCTGTTACAGTGGTGGGTTTTTTGGACTTAGTATGAGAATAATGTTGCTAAACACTGATATTTTGGTTGTTGCTGAGAAATGTTTACCCCGAGTCAAGGATTTTTTGACTGTCTCTTGCTCTGCTAGTGAGGAGCTGCACAGAAGGCTGGCACAGAGTGCAGCCAGGACAGGATGTCCCAAGCTGACCAAAGGGACATTCTACACCACAGAGCATCACAAGTGTATGGATGTCGGCTGGAAGAGGGTGATTGCTGTTCAAGAACGGGTTGGGTCAGTGAGTGCTGGGCAACTTTGTTGTGTATCACTTGTTTCTGTCAGAATCTGTTGCTCTCTCTCCCTCTCTATAATTACAGTCTTAGTAATTATAATATTATTGGCATATTGTTATTAACAATAACAACAAATTTTTATTTCAGTTATTAAATTTCTTTTATCTAATCCATAACATTTACCTTTTCTTTCTAATTTTCACCCCCACAAGGTTGGGGAAAGTAAGTGGCTGTGTTGTACTTAATTGCTTAATTTATTCCAGTGAACCTTTAAAACTAGAACTTGTTTTATAGGTACTAAATGCCCAACAATTAAACTTATTGGCTTTGGTGAAAATAAAACAGGAACATTTCTTAAAGAGAAATTAATATTAATAGAATGTTAGCTACAGAATCTAAGTCAAATCACTGAACTGTTTGGCCCCCTAATTAACTGCCTTATAGTTAGGATCATTTTTTTTCCAAGGCTCCTACATTATTCTAATTCTTATGACAAATCCTCAATTACAATTGTAATTATAGGGTAATTTACATTTCACTTAAAATAATTTAAGTGCGATCGATGTAAGTGTAGGCAAGTCAGAAGTTCAAGTAATTATTTAAGATGCCAGTGTGTTAAATAAGCATCTGTCTTGATTTGGACAGTATGTCAATTAAATGTAGCCCAAGTATTAGTAAAAGTTACAGCACTGGTTTTAATTCTGCCAGATGTGGTAACGGGAGTAAGTTCACTTCTGCTTTAAGCTTTCAGAAACCTGAATGTCTCAGGAGTGGAGATGCATGAATGTATGCTCCTTGGACTGAAAATAAAGATACCCTTCTGTGCCATGACTGAGGGAAGGGGTGGCAATGGAAATTAAATCTGCCATCACAAGGTGATTTTTTTCTTGATGGAGCAGGAGACCTTCCTGGTGCACAGAACTGCCATTTAATTTGCATCCAATTGAGCCAGCAAGGATGAAGCCAGTCAAAAATCACTAAAATATGTTTGCCTAAGAAGAAAGAACTAAAAAGTGCTTCCAAAACTTGAGTGAAACCTTAAACTACCAGTAATAAGCAGTGTTTGTCTATTGCCATGGTAATACAATGACATTCTCACCTCTGTGCTGTCATTTTCCATTATGGCAACTACAATGTGACAAACACCCTTTTATTTTGTAGGCAAAATAGAAAAAGGAAAGGGAGTAAAACCTATAGCACTACTGTTCACATGCTTCGCTGCTAAAGAGATGTGCAAAAATATGCATTGCATCTTCATTTTGGCTTTGTCAATGAGCTGTAAAGCTGTTCTCCATAAATTGAAAAATTATAATAGGTTAAAAAATTATTGAAGAACAAGATATCTTTCTCACTCCATTAAAAAAAAAAGAGAGAAAATAAGAAAACACTCAGCTTCCTCTTGGCTCCTATGGCCTATTTGAAGTAATGGTGTACAAGTTTCCCTGGAAATTCTCAGAAATGCAGATGCTAGAGGTGGAAAAGACTTATGAGTTCACCTAAAGCCTCCCCAGCACAGAAAAGGTTTTGTGTTGTCAGGATTTTTTCCTAGAGAAAGTTATGTTCTTAGTTAACTGTCTTCCATCCTCAGGTTACATCTAAAGTTAATCTCTAGACAGGTGTTTATTTCCTTGAAGTTGCTGTAGAGGATATCTTCTTTCCAAAGCTAACGTATACTCCACACACTTCTTATAAACAAGATTTTCTGATTTCAGTAGCTATATTTGAGTAAAAATTCCTCTTGAGAACAGGAAGATTTTTGGAGGAGAATTTTCCTTTTTTTTTAGAGAAACTACTTATAAAGCAATTTTATAAGTAATCATCACTTTAGCTTTGTATATAACACTTGAAGTCACCTATGTAAATTAATATAAGTTCACTAAACTCAGTCAATTATTTTCTCTCTGCAGCGTTGGAATAAGCTGGAAACTGCCTGTTTGCTAAAAACATTCAATTACCTTTTTTTTTTTTTTAGTGGGCTTCCAGCAGCTTTGAAGTTGCTAGACTAACAGAAAATGTATGGATGGTAACTAAGGAGGTGATGTTTCTTCAGTTCTCATCCTCAGAGAATATCTCCTTCCCAAATGTTTTTGTTTCTTGTATGTAAAATGCAGATAATGGTAATCCTTTGTAAAGAGCTTTAAAATCTGTGTTTGAAACATGCTGTTCATAGCAAGAGCCTGCAGGCTATTACTACTTTCAAACAGACTGCCACCCTGATAGAGTAGAGGAGGTGGTGTTAATACTCAAGGCTGTAGAGCAAGGCTTCATTCAGCCTTGGCTCCCCCAGTCACCAGCCTTTCAGCATGTGCAGAGATCATCTTTTTCTTTGAGAAGGCACAGTCTGAGATAGTGAGCAGTGAGAGGGCCAATCTGATTCTCAGTTTAGTTGTGCTAACAATAAATATTGTGATTTTTAAAATAGTTGCATGACCTTTATGAGGGCTGCCAGAATCTGGGCTGGGCTTTTTCAATGAATGTATTCAATAAAGGACATTACAAAAAGGTTGCATTTCCTCTCTACCTAAAACCTAAATATAAACTGATTATACATCAAAGACAAAATAATGTCATTTAGCATAAGTGCAATCATACAATTACATTGCACACTTGAAATAACTTTGCCCACTTTTACTGCAATTTTACTGTAATTGCCAAGATTATTCTGCCTCTTGTCTCTAAAAATCATTGTCTTTTCTTCTCTTGCTAATGTTTCTGAGGGAGGAATGCAGGGGGTGCTAAAGTCTGAGCAAGATATTGATGTTATTCCATAAGCCTCTGAATAAACAGTAGTGATTCTTTGTTGCATGAGTGTTTACAATTTTATTTGATTTTTTTTTTCAATGGGAAAATTATTTCATCTCTCTTTAAGTTGAACACATCTGACATTCAAGACTTTTTATGGTCCATTTGGGTATCAGAAAAGATGGAGGAAGAATTAAACACTTGGGTGCCTTTTTTTTTGCCTCTGTTACTCCCTGAGGACCACCTACTGTACTGGCTGCCTGTGAGTTGCCATTTCAGAGGGTTATAATGGATTGAAACATAATCACTTAGCCTTCCATGGGCTTTCCCCCTTTTTTTATTTTTTTTTTTTAATGGGAATATTAGAGAGAGATTGCTACAGAAATTGCTGTTTGAGTCTTTCTGCTTTTCATATTCCTTCCCTTCCCTGCAAAGTAGAACTGTGCAGCAGTGCTGCAGAAAGAGGAGCATGGTGCCCAGTAGGCCTAATGTGAATTTAAAAGTATGCATGAAAGCTTGAAGTAGATCCTTCTTCTCCCCTGCACAGCCATCTCTGTTTTAATTGTGATCTTTAAATGACTGGAGAACTGGTTACAGATGGAGAGGACTCTCCACATGCACCATGACAGACTGTGCACACAAGGGCGATAATGCCGCCTCTCAGACTTTCTAGGTTCTCCCTGGATGCCAGTAGTCCAGGAAAACCTAATGTAATGGCAGAAAGCTGGTAGAGGTGGAATAGTATGAAATTCTAGAAAGCAGGGCTTGATTGTTTTCCTGCAGTTTTTGAAAAGGCTTAAAAAACCTCCTCTGGCCTAGCTAAATGTAAACTAGCAGTGTACTTTGTTTCTGAGGACTGGACTCATGCTTTGTGACAGTTCAACACTTCTGACTGTGCAATATAGTTATTGGTCACAAAACCAGGTGGAAAACAGAAAAGGACTGCTTGCTATAAATAGCAGTGCCATTTTCCATGTGCTGAGATGTATTGATAAAATGCAGCTTAAGCTATTTTGTTTTCATTTATTCTCATCTCTGTGAATCCTGTGAGTGATATTCACTTTGTAGTTGATTGGGTTTTTTTTTTCCCCTTTCTTGTTTCTACTTCTGCTCTGCAGGTTTAGGAAAAGAAGTGCTCTTGATATTGAATTTCATACCGCAGCACTTTTCACTAGTGATTTTTTTGGGACCAGTTTTTCAATTTGTGGTCCATATGGGATGTAAGAAAATTATGTGTACGATGGTCGTGTTTAGATAAAAACCACAAGTCCGAAAACACACTCACATACAAAGTGAAGCAGAACTCTAAGAAAATCTGTCCTGAAATTTGAAGGGAGAGAAATTTGCTATATGTTATTTTATGCTGAACCTACCTTGAAACATTCTTTTCCTTTGCTGGTAAGCAGGACAGACAGGGTGAAAAGGTAATGTTGCTTGGTTTTAATATAAACCCCATATTTTTCTACTTAAAGATCCATTTCTGAGCATAAACATATGGAATGCAACATCTCTCATATTTCTTTACCAAACTGTCAGGCAAAATTTATCAGAACAGAATGATAGATTTTGGGACTGAGAAGTTTTCCTTCTGCCTCCTGGTGCTGTATTTGTTTTCTATGAAATTGCAGGAAAAGAAAAATTTTTAGAAAAATATTCACAGTTTCAATTTTCAACATAGTATACTCAGTGGTGGTGGAGACTTTGGGCTTCAATTTAATCCTGACCTTTTCTCTGACACCTCTTAAAGCTGTAGAGTTTTGAAAGGCAAAATCTGTAGGAGTGCAGTACTCCTACAGATGTAAAGTAAAGGGACTGAGAAGATAAGGTTCCCATACCTTCATTTTAATGTAGAAGGCCACAAAGATGATCAGAAGGCTGGAGCCTCTGATATTTTTACTTTTTTTCCTATAGAGACAGGCTGAGAGAGCTGGGGTGTTCAGTCTTGAGGAAGAAAGGGCTCCTGAGAGACTTCATTTCCACCTTTCAGAACATAAAGGAGGCTTATTAAAGAGAATGAGCAACCTTTTACATGGACAGATGTTGGTACAAGGGGGATTTTTTAAACTAAAAGAGGGTAGGTTCAGGTTAGATATTAGATAGAAATTCTTTCCTGAGTGGTGAGGCACAGGCACAAGTTGCCCAGAGAAGCTGTGGATGCCCCAAACCTGGAACTGCTCAGGGTTTGAGCAACCCGGTCCAGTGGAAGGTGTCCGTGCCCATGGTGGAGGGGTTGGAACTAGGTAATCCTTAAGGTCCTTTCCAACCCAAGCCATTCTATTTTATGAAAAAAAATTAGAAGGATGGCCTTTCACTTAGAGTAATTTGTCATTTTGATCTCATGTGCCCTTTTGTTAAATCAACCAGCTGTTTATCGAGTCAGACATCCTTGGTGTTTTAAATTATGCCCTATGGAGACCTTGTTCAAATTTAGCTTACACTCTAAGTGGAGAGCCAACAGTATTTATTGCAAAGTCTGAACAGCAGGATGATCATTTACAGTTTGGAAGATTCTGATGTAACCCTTTAACATCTTGAGATAAAAAATACCAGCAACATATCTACACAGAAACAAAAGCTCACTCTATCTATAGACCTCAGAATTTTGTAACAGAAAAAAATTACATTGGACTGGTTACAAAGAAATTAAAAAAATGCATAAACAAGCAGTGATTTTAATGGGCCTCACCCCAGACTTAGTGTTTCAAAATTGGACTAAGTTTCTGTACATACATCTGTGCCCACATACACAAAACATTGCAAACACTCTTATTTTTTTAGTGTTTCCTACAGAATTTATTATGCTTTTCAAAAGCAGAATGAAACATGGGAAAACATTTGCAGAACTGAGGAAATCACTCCCAATTCTCACACAAGTTAATTGATGTAACGTGACAGTAGACAGTAGAGATGTTCTTTCCTATTAAGTAAAAGTACAACTTATGTCAATTAAATAATTGACCAGGCGCCTCTAACATACAGGTATATATCAGAGGAAATGTCATGTCAAGAACATTCAGTTTGAATTAATAAAAGCTTAGAAACAACAGAGGTAACAGAAAATGCAGTGATATTAAAATGAAGTTATTACAGCTCTAGAAAACACCTTTAATTGCTCAGATTCAATTTTACATTGTCCAGGGTAAGAAGAACATGTACTAATATTTATAAAGAGCTGTGAGCACTAAAGTGCTCATCCTAAAAGAAAGTGCATTCAGATGTAAGATTTTGCATTAGTCAACTATAAGGAGAGGATACAACTGGGACTTTCAGATCACAGCTCAGGTTCTCTTCTAAAATGCAGTTCCTCTCTTATTCCCTCAGTCATAAGGCAGCCATTTTTGAAAGAGAGATTTTTTCTACTGATAAATTTTATTATAAATATTATAGGCAAACTCTTTACATGACATTTTTAATAATACATTAAGGAATTGTTCCTTTGTTTTCTGCTGGTCCTTCTGAATCGGATTCCTATTTACTTTCCTGAATAACTCACATTAATTTTCCAGGAATACAAATATTCAACAGAAGAAAGATAAATTGACTTATGACCCTGCTTAGAGGAAAACATAATTTAAAAAGTAATTACCAAAGAGTCAATTGATTTGAACATGAGGCTATCCCAAGTCTGGTTAGAAATGTGGATTTCAAAATTTTAGACTTTACATCTGCAATCACATTACATCCTCTATCAGCTGGGATACTTTGGCTGCCACTTCAAGTATTGAGCACCCCTCTGATTTGGAAGCAAGCTACAAAATGACACTTCAGTAAAGGCCTGAACTTTTATCCTTCTCTTTTATCTGAAACAAAACCAAACCTAACCAACCAACCAACCAACCAACCAACCAACCNCTGTTTTGTCTCAGCTGTTTACTCAGCTGAGACAGGCCTGGATAGAGTATGGCACAGTCAAGTACTTCATGGCTGGCTCTGACTTACTGAGTTATGGCAAAGGGCAATTCATGTTCTTCCTTATTGCAGCAGCACATTTCTGTTACACATCATTCTGTCTTCAGCTTAACATCTGATGACAACTGGCAACAAGGCAATTAGGAAGAAGCTGCTGCTGGCTTGAATTATAGATACTCTATTAAGTGCAAAAAATGTTATGTTCCCCATTGAACTGTCCTGTTGCTGCATTGTGCACTCAAAGCCAGGAAATGTCCAAGTTGAGTGGCCTTTACTCTGCCCTCTGGTGCATATGCATTACAATGGTCTTTAATGACATGATTTCAACAATACGTCATATAATAGAATGCCAAAAATCCTGTAGTTGTGAATTTCAGCTACAAAACCAAAGCTTGCTGCAATAGTCCTCTTTTTCCTTCTTCTGTAGAAATTAAACGGTCATGACATTTCTAGTGCTCTAAATACCATTAAAAAAACTTCAGTATAAAAATATGATTAAAGTAAACATTCGTAGCAAATAAATGTCTCATTGGAGTAAATTCTCCCTTTGTAATTTGTATTTTAAACAGCTTTTATTTAATTTTCAACTAATGTACTTAGGAATGGGGAAAAAGACCTTGTTTACTTGAAGTGTCTCTATATAAAAACATTTTAATAAAATTAAAGTGGAGGATTTTTATGAGCTGTATTACCGTTATGTTATTGCTGTAATTGCTGCATTTCCACTTCATTTTTTTTTTCAATTTTGTATTTAGAACATGCATTAAACCAGGTGAGTCCTACTCCCCTTTTGTGAGGTGGAAAAATAAAGCACAAATACAGGTTCCTAAGTTTCTTTAGCACTCCCACTGCCTTCTGCACTGCTGTTGCTGACAGCTGGAGCTCAGGAACACCTGTACAAGCTGCCTTCAAGAACCAGACGTGATGGGCACTGGTAGTGGGGAAAGCAGCCTGGGCTGTGGCAGTTGTCAGAGAAGAATCCTGTCTCAGGTGCCAGTCCACACTGAAGTCACTGCCGCTGGGCCCATGCTGAGTCAGCCATGCTTTGCTCTCTGACAGCTCATGCACTCCATGCTGCTGGAGAAACACTAGGAGTGCCCACCTTGTCTAGTGGCCTGATCACTGAGCACAAATAAATCTATTTCACCTGGTGCATGCTATTCAAAGCTCAGCAAAATCATAAATTTTCAGCTCCATTTGCAGTCAGTTTATAGCACTGCAGGCATCAGGAGTACAAGGTCAGTTAGTACCACTACCGCCTCTCTTAGAAATCTTTTTCAGAACAAAATAAATCTCTCTGGAGATGCACACCTTTTTTTTTTTTTTTTTTTTTTTTTGCACTGTTGGGAAGGAATCTTGACATCTGATATAGATTGGTTACTTTGCAGCATCTGAAGTTAAACAAGATCACTATTTATTTCAAAGAGCCTTGCCCAAAGTTATGTTGTGAACCCATGGATGGTCAGGATGCGAGACCAGATATATCTAATCCAGGCTGCTAAGATTAGCAATGGGACACTCTTCTTGCAAGTGTTGCAAAGCTGAAACACTGAGCCTTAAAACCTAAAAAACCAGCCTAATCCTCTGTGGCCTACTAAAAATCCCTGGAATGGGAATTGATCAGTTCAATTCTTGTGCCCTTTTCAACTAAATAAAATATGATTTAGTAACATCCAACTGAATTACCCATAATATTAGCCAGCATGCTTGACTGACAGTTATAGTGCATTGGCCAAGGATGTGAGATTATTGAGAAGATGGGAGTGCATAAATCTTGCCCATAGAGATCAACAGCTACTGAACTCGCATGTAGTCTTTAAATTATTAGATACCATTTTAGGGGCTAAAATGGAATTTCGAAGTTGGATTTCATATTTGTTGTCCTTTAACTGACTGATTCTTTGTTATAGCTAGTAGATACTAAAATAAAAAGCTCAGAGTAGAGAACTTATGTTTTCTTGAAAAAGAGCATGAAGTTGTTAATAAAATTCCAACAGAATTTTTCATTCCAAAAGTCCTCCTTACAATACTTACATGATTAGATATCTTACTGAGGAGAACAAACTTGCTAAAGAAACTTGTATCACAGAAATGCATCAGCATTGACTGGGAGTCAAAGAGAGATAGTTTTAATTCTGTTGTGTTGTAGTAATTTTATGCAATACTTTTTGATTTGCTGCCACAACATGTCTTGCTTGACTACTGAAGTATTCTGCTCTGTTGAGACAAAATTTCTTGTGCTTGTGATAAAGCTCTCCTTGTCTGGTGAAAATGAATTAAAATATACTTAGTGTGCTTACTTAGGCCTTGAAAATTCTGTTTATTTTTGCTTTTGCAATCTGTGTTAATCACAACAGGAAAGTCTAGCTTATAGTGTTAATACAATACACATAATGCTTTTGAATAACGATGAATTGAAACACGAAAAACATGAAAAGAAAACTAATCTCACCTCTGGGAACAAGAAGACATTCTAAAGGGCAAGCTATTATTCTCATCTACTTGTTCTAATTCCAGCATGCTTCTACTGAATTTATTTCCACCTAAGAAACCTTGGTCAAGGGTCACAATTCTAAATACAGACAAAACTCCATCTACTTAGAGAGTACTGAAAACCTCCTCCAGGGTCAATTTTGTGTTTACATCTCTTCCTGATTCTCTGGCCACATAGATATTAATGATGTGTAAAAATCAAATAAATCTAGATCAACTCCATTATTGTTCCTTTAAAATATTGTCTTGCTGGAATTTTTTAGGTTTTGTTGAGATTGAAATTGTAGAGCCAGTGCTAAACCAAACAAAATCAGTTTATTATGAAAAAAGACCCTTTACATAATTTTCATCATTGAGAACTGAAAGAAAGTAGAAAACAAACTTTTGCCCTTTTTTCTAATGCCACAGGTTCTCATGTATATTTGGCAACACAAACCCAATATGCCATAAGCATATTGAAGTGTTGTGGCCTTCAAAATTTTCCCAGCCTGAGGTAACAAACTGAGTTATTTAATCTCTTGTCTGGATCAGACTCATTAGGAAGGACTGTGACATGTCTTATTCACAAGTGGCAAACAGAGACCTGATGTCTTGTTTCTGAAGAGCTCTGATTTGTGTGGCATATTGTTTTCTCAGAATAATTTCTGCCTTGATTACTTGTGCAATGTCAAGCTCTTTTCCTTCTGAATACATACATTATTACCTTTACTTTCATTGGCTCATGTATACTGGATGACGCCACCTTTGAAGAATACTCAGCTTCTGATTATATAAAATCAAACTGCTTGATACAGTTTTTTGGTGACATACTTAATTTTTTTATTGAGAGGCTCAATAACGGTTTCATTGAAACTAATTAAGATGTATCTTAATGGCAGGCTTTTCTCTTCAGCTTAGGATGATTATATATTGTTAATCAGCCAATGCTCAGATCTTTAATTTATACAAAATTGTACCTTTCTCTCTGAAAAAGAATGATGCGAATCTTAGACTTTGGTTATTACAAAATATCCAAACATAGAGGTGGGTATTGAACAAGGTATCAGATAAAGTATCTTAAGAAACAAAACATCACCTGTCTTTTAGAATGTGAGTTAATAATACAGCTCAAATCCCTACAGTGGTAGATCTTGACATGACTTTCCTGCCAATTTATTATCTCAGAAAAACTGGCAACATATACACCTCTAAACTGAAATTGTTAAGGAGAATACCATTCAACTCTTTGGATAACTGGAATACACACAGGTATATGTGCGTGTGTGTGTCTTTAAACTTAATACACACTATGGGAATGCCACAGGAAAATCAGTTTGGCTTCCCAAATTTGTGATGAGTGTTAGCCAGATTTGTGGTTTGTTTTATGGGGATAGATCATGGGGTAAATTACTACTCAGTGTGAGTAAGGATACCAGAAGGAGCCCCTAACTAATTATGTAGATGTATTATGATTAATAAATAATAACTGCAATTATTGAGGAATGGCTTAACCAATAAGGTCTTCAATAAATGTTTAATAGTTAAAATACTTGATAAACAAAACCAGATGGCAATACAGCATATTGCCAAGTCCCACTTGTGCAGCACAGGGTATACTGCCCTATTAGTTTTGAAAGCCCAAATGAAATATACCTTGAATATAAAGAAAAAGTAATTGGAATGTATTTTCATTCTTTGTGACTTTGTGTGACTATGTAATGCTGACACATCTCTAGAGCAAAAGTGGCTGGTTTTGTGTCATTGATTGGTTT
This sequence comes from Bombycilla garrulus, assembly GCA_013400315.1. NCBI lineage: Eukaryota > Metazoa > Chordata > Aves > Passeriformes > Bombycillidae > Bombycilla > Bombycilla garrulus. The sequence continues at coordinate 338,451 of VXBU01005574.1, forward strand.
ACTGAAATGATCCATTTGCTTTAGTTAAGCTGCTATCCCTATTTCTTCTGTATTCTAGATTCAGAATAAAAATAGAATAGAAATTAATATGGCTTATCCTTATACTGAAATTTTTAATTGCACATATCTTTTAGATGAAGTCCTTAGCTATCCTACTACTCACTGCTCCTGTACAAAATAGAAAGATATATTTTATTTTCATTGGAGCTGCGATTAATCTGGCCCTGTGCAGCTGATCTTGCTCTGGATTCCATGTTTTCAATGCACCACCTCAAATGAGATTTGAGACATATTCAAACAAGATACAAACATTCGATACTTGGATCAACTTCTTGAGACTCTAGTTAGTCGTATTTAAAGTTATGAACCATAAATGACTGTAATTAGTAGGTGACTTTCCATTGACCAAATGGCTTTGAGGTTACCTTTCTCCCTAGAGTGTCCTGTGATCATGACATGGCTCATCACTGACGGCTCAATAGCAAGGTTCTCAGTGTTCTCTCTGAGTTAACCAACTTGCCTCCTTCTCCAGGTTTTATTGACATTATTTTCCCCTTGTTGTGTTTGTTAGGTTCTGCCCATCATTTCTGTCAGTTATAAGGTTGGCATTTAATCTATGGGGGTAAAGTTTGACCTTTATCATAAAGGAATAAGAGGGTATTCAGTTTTATTCTGAGTATTACCTGTCTTTTCCATATAACGTATGAAAATAAACTCAGACTTTTCCTTCTGAGGCAGCAAATTATTAGAATATATATGATTTAAAGAATATATATGTATTGATACAACTTCAATAGCCAAGTACTAGGGTCCTAGATCCAGATTTCAGTCTAACAACTGATTCACGTAAGCTAGATTTTACCTTTGCTTTAAGAAAAAAGGAAAGAGGTACCCTTGACTTGAATTTACTTCTAGCCAAGGCAGTCTGTAATTATTATGTTTTAAAAACTTTGTGGTATAGGCTGGCCTTGCTTCCCACTAGCCAGCTCACCAAATAATAGAGCTTTTGATGTTTATAATTGAAAAATTACTCTTTCCAGAAAAAAAAAGAGGAATGGAGTAACTCAGCTGTGCTCTCTTAACCTCAGCAAAAGCAAGGAACTTGATGTGACTCCAGCCAAAGCACTTAATGATCTTCTGAAGGAAGTAGCTACTCTCACTTCAACCACTCAGTCTTCCTATATTGGGAGGCTTTTAAATCAGAGATAAAGGAATAATATCCTCCCTTTCTCCTTTGTTTCCCAGCCAATTCTCTTGCACCCATTTTAGCAGTTACATCCAGCTGCACTTTGGTGTTTCTTGCAGGGCTCATGCCCCTTGTCTTAAGAGAAAGCCAGATCTTAACAACAGCAACAGACTCCTTTTAATCCTATGTTCTCTCATTTTACCTTTCTTGCATTGGTAGTCTTGGATAAAATCCCGTCCTTCTGTCTGGGTGAAGATCAGAACCTATTCTCTGCACCTAATTCTGTATTAGCAAACTTTAGGCAGGCCAGGGCCAAAAAAAAATAACATTTAACTTGTCGCAGTCTTCCCTGTTGTGTTTTTGTTTTGGGCTAACTGGAATCTTTCTAAACAGCTCCGGGATTTGGCTTGGAAGCAAGTACAGGCAGAGGCCCATTTCTAAAAATCAGCTTTTGTGGGACCTCTGTTTAAAAAGACAAGCACAAATTGTTTTGGTCTACAAGTCTGTACTGCCAGAGAATGGTAGCAAATTTGCTCAGCTTCCTGACATGGATTCACATGGTGAGGACATAAACTTGGTTCTGCTTTTGTAAATAAAAATAACAGTACTTCCACACATAACATTTCCAGAAGTTTAACAGAAAATACTGCAAGGATGATGAAGCATTTATTTATGAAGCTGCCCATAGCGACACGAATATCCCAATTAGAGGCCACAAATTATATTTATATAACAGTATGGATTAGTATTGCTATGCAGAGCATAGCATTGTAATAAAACAGCAAAAAGGAACATATTCAGGGACAATAAAAAAAGACCATAAAATAAGCCTGATAGAAAATAGCTATTTGTATGGCATAGAATTAGCCCATGGAACTAATTATCAGAAGTTTAATTAAGGCATTTTTGCTCAGCACAATTCAAACATGATTAGGATTTATATGAATAAATAACTAACTGGAACTAGGCTACCTTGGTTAAAATGTGGCTTTAAATCATCACAGGGTTAATAAGTAAGTTTAAAAGTAGTCCCTAAAGGCTTCTTACATCTTGTACTACTGAATGTTTGCAGCTGACATGAGCATGAATTGTCTTAGAAAGAGATGTGAACTCCCAAACTAAAAATACCCAAAAAAACCCAGAATTTTTTTTGGTTTCCTAATCTTAGTTCTTAACTGAAAAGGATGTAACCATTTTTATACTGTCTTGTGGAAAACTGTGGAAGGTATGAAAATGCCTAATTCTGTTTACCTTTGAGTTGGCAGACAGAGTGGTTGAGAGGTGAAGAAGAATGAAATAGGAAAAGGGTGATGTCCAAATACAAATCCTCAGAGACCTGAGTTGCTTTGAAAATAATTTACTGAATCACTAAATGCAGGGATTTAGTACTGAATACTAATGATAAATACTGTATACTAAAATTAAGAGCTAATTTAAATAGAAAATTATTTGCATTTTCTTCCTACCTAAAAGTGAATATATTTTTGTTCAATATTTTCTACGTATTTTGCAAAAAATTTTATGATCTGAAGGAAATTCTTACAAAGAAGAACTTTTTAGTATAATTAGTGATACTTTATTTTTGTTTTTGTCAGCTTCCTAACTAAATATAAAAAATTTTAAAATCTGAATTAACTGAGACTGGAACATAATTTCTTTTCAGCAACTAGATGTCTGGCTAAATGTTTGACTAATAGAATTAAAAGACAGCACAGAACACATGGAAAATGACAGAAAATAAGTCTTCCCTTCTTTTTTAACTTGGTTAATTTTCCAACTAGCGGCATTATCTTTTCCTTTTTAAATTTATTTTTCCCCTTTTTTTATTTTTTTTCCTTTTATTTTGTCTGTCACAATCCATATTTATGCTCACTGGTCCTCCCATACATAACCCTTCCTCCTCTTACTCCCAGTCTGAATTTTTCTCTTTCTCTCTTTTTTTTCTAAATCTTCCCACTTCCCTCATGCAGAAAAAATTAAAAAGCTTTTCTGTGACTCCAAAATTTTCTTCCCTGGGGAGGTGACAGTGATATATCGCAAGCAGGACTGACCTTAGCAGCTGACATTTCTTCTGAGTAGTTCCAGACAAACTGGGCACAGTGAGATCCTTATGGGTTAAGAGAGAAGGTAGTATCTCAGTCCACTACACTAAGAGGATTTCGACTTGCAGAACAGATGGCAGGTACAAGTGGCCCCTCGCACTTCCATTTATGAGGCCCTGTGTGGAAATGTGTGAAAATTTTTCTTGTGCTGCTTAGCGAAACATTAATATCTTGAGTGAAGTGGCAGAGTAATAAAATGCTGCCCAATACATGTATTATTTCTTTTCTTAAAACATTTATCATTCTAATTCTTAAGTGATGATGAAACTACAGCTCAAGTACATAGAATCAAACAGAAAATGCTAATTTTATGATTAAAATAGATTGCAAATATATTCAGGAGAGTGCTCTAGGAAGGTAATTCACGCTGTAACAGCTGGATTTAAACTGTCAGTATTTGAGTTTTTTACAAACTATGCTGCATTTTACTAATGATGCTTACCAATTTATACATTTGGAACTGTACCTGCACCGCATAATTGTAAAAGCAGCAGCAAGAAACTAAACACACAGGCAGATGTATTCATTCCTGTTGCCAATGTACTCTTTGTATTACATTGTGACTTTATGGAAGATGTTCTGTTTTCTGAGAGCAGTTTGTTGTCACTCTATGACCTAAGGTGAAATCGATTAGTCTTACTGTCCTGGCTACAGAGCTTTTATAATGTTTGCTTGCTATAGGATAATCCTTTCTGATAGGAGTTCAAAAATGTATAAGAATGTGAAGAGTTGCCAAAACCATTTTTACACTATTTCAGAACATTTAAAATGGGAAAAATGCCAAAAAAGCACTTAATTAAATGTGGAATTCCATATTGTCGCAGTAAAACATTTTAAAATAAAATTTATATATTTTTGTCAAGTTTCTCCCTGTTTAGAATAAGAATGAAATGTGACCTCTCAAAACTTCATCTTTAGGAAATTTAAAAAATGTAAGCATGTGATGTTTATTTCACAAGAACCCATCCTACCACTGTATTGTAACAGTGGTCTATGTTAACAACAAACCTTTCATGGGTTTTGCATAAAGTATTCTAGGCATGCAAAATACTGTATTAAAAATCTATCATAAACACAGTCTCTACCTGTCTTGGGTTGAAGACAGGTATCTGCTAGGGAAGGCAGAACCCTCCCTCAGGACCCCCTCCCCCCCTCTTTTCTCCGAATTACTGAAATTAAGCGGCCTTCAGGCAAGATATGGGGAGGAATAACAGTCCTTTACTAATGAGTATAACAAGATACAAATTAACAATAACTATGGTACTAACAACAACACCTACTACAGATAAAAAACCAGAAAAAAATAGGTCAGGGACTTCCCCACCCCGCGGCAGAGCCGGCAAGAGGGATGGGGAAGGCCTTACTTCACAAACCCCGTAGGCAGTCTGTAGTTGTAGATAGCTCCAGACGGGCTGCTCTGAGGAGAATGGAAGAAACTCCAAGGTGGAACGCAGGAGTCCTGGTGCAGGGATGGATCAGATGGGTCCCAGTGGGGCAAGCAGAAGCAGCAGCAGCAGGAAAAAAACCCGGCCTGTCCTTTTCCAAGCAAACCCAGCACTGAGTGTGTCCTCTCTCTAGCCCCCTTCCTGGCCCGGCAAGCCTTTGTCTTGCAAATACACTTAAGCATCGGCCATCAGGTTCCCCCGCAACAAATGGGACAAAAAATTCCATAACTAAAGAGGACGAAAAAAGAAAAAACTAACACCCCAACCCCCCACACTACCCCAAATAGTTTATCTTCTAGTCACAACACAACATGCCTAAAACTGGGAAAGATGGTACGGAATGAAATTCTAAACCAGAATGTTATAGGTACCTTTTTTTCCTCAGTCTTATTTTACAAACCTTTAGTATAAATAAGGGGATTTCTGGAGAGGTCTGAAGAACAGATTTTGAGAATTCCAGATGTGGGAGCAGAGTGGATGGTGGGCAGAGCCAAAGGCAGTTTGGCGGGGGTTATAATGTCAAGGTGCTGCCCGCCTTCCCTGCAGGCTGGAGTGTATTCCTCCTTAACACACTCCCCTGAAACTGAAGTCCCTCCTTTTCTACAAAACGCTTGACTCTTTGGCTGCATCTTAATGGACATCAAAGCAAGAGAGGCTTGAATTAAAATCGAATATCACCCACCCCCACCGCACACACCAGTAGTAAAAAGCAATATAGAGGCAAAAATGTGTCTGCCATGGAGCCATCCAAAACAGCCTCTGTGTTTCAGAGTCTTTTATCTTCCCCTGTGTTTCCACATTAGTCTTGTTTTCAAGGTCACTGTGACACTTTTACAGCTGTCACTCAAAGAAATAACACAGAAACTACTGTAGTTACAACAGCTATGGTAGCAATTCAGTTGCTTAAAAGAGCTGAAATAACCAGAAAGTTCAATTGGTGAATTTATCTTGTGATTCAGACATCATTTGAAGATAATGTTTCCTGGAATTGATGCATATCTGCGTAGGTGCTGAATTCAGGAGAGACCTTTCACCTTGAGTAACAGGACAATCAGCTAAGCACTTCACTTTTTCTATCTGGTCTGTTACCTTAGACACTAAGTTAAGAATTGGGAATTTTTTGAGAGGTAGTTTTTAAAATGGAAAACCTTCTGGGGAATAAAATAAGTTGCTTTTCTCATTCATTTGCATTCTGAAATCTTATGAATTAAATAGCTGACATTCCATTGCTTGTCATTCATGAGATTTCAGTTGGTAAGGACTTCTTCCTATCGTTTTCCTTAGTGGAATGTTTTTACATGAGTAGTATTTAGTCACATGTAAATATGTATGTCATTAATAAACTTTAGTATCCTAGTCCCCAAAGCTGATGTGACACTTCACTGAAGCCATTCAGTCCAGGGCAAAATGATGAAAAACTGCGTGTGCTACAAATATTATCATGACACTGTTTTAGATTCCCTTTATACTTCTGTGAATGACTTAATGAAGTGCAAAGAGAGAGGGGATCATTAATGAAATGGGAAATAGGTTTCCCCACCTGTAAAATGGGGATAATCATTCTTACTTTTCCTGGAGAGTATTAATAGCAGCTAGAAAGATGTGCTCTGGTTTTGTAATTATTACTGCTAGAAGACAAGCAAAATGAAATGATTTATGATATGCTTTTAAATAGATGCCCACACTATGGAACAAATACTTTTTAGGGCGGTCTGAGCATAGTTTGCACATTAATTAACTGGATTAGGATCTAATTTAATTAAATTGCCTTTGTATAGAAAGTGTATTTTGGATGAATAATACTTTATTCTTTTTTTTGGTGATTTTAATTTAGTGGTTAAACAAAACTGAGAAGAGGAATACTGAATTCAAAGTAAGAGTGCTTGTGGGAGGAATACATAAAGTTAAATTAAATAGGAATACATAAAGTTAAATTAAATTGGTCTCTGAACCAATTCAAGCTGTAAAAATAAGGTCATCTAGATCTGTTACCCAGGTGTTTTCTGAACTGTGAACGTTTATATGCATATACCCATTTAGAAAACAGAGTGGACCCCTCAGTCTAGGTTACTGTCAATCTCTTCTATAAGCACTGGGCTGTTAACATAGGGAAGATTTTGAGCTGAATGAAGATCCTAATTTCAGTAAATTGTAGACGATTGTTCACATGCTGGGAAAAGCTAGAGGATCTATACATTAATCTTTATATAATAAAATCTAATAAATAAATAAATATCTATAATAAAATTGATCTACCTTGATTATGCAAAGAATGTGATGTGTTTACTTGACCTGTACTCAACACAGCACACTTTGGCCTTGAAATCTGTTTAACCATGGTATCTTGATAGTATGCCCAGAAAAGTAACTCCCCTAAGAGGCAGAAGTTCAGATGCGTAGTTCAGATATGGCTGCAACCCCTTGGACACCAGGTGCTCTGAGGAAGCTGCTGGGTCACTTCTGCATTAGGCAGAAAAACCCCACATCCACCTGACTTTCGACTCTCACTCTATAGTGATGTTTGGATGATGTGTGCTCTTAAGTATTTCATGACCAAAAAACATACAGTGCAACTGCTCACATTTATCATGGTATTTACCATGTGTTATTTACAAACTAGTCTTAAAAAGATAACCTGGGCATTTCTCAGGGTCTTTAAAGCTCACCCTAAACATCTTAAAACACTTCCAGTTTTCTATGTTCCTTTCTAATATTTGAAGTAATTCTATGCACAAAAAAGGGTGTCAATCTTCATTTTTCCTGACTGCAGTAGTCTTTGAAATGTTCACATTCTCCTCTGAAATGTATAAGTTCCCTCCTCTACTGACTTTTCCTGCACCTGAAAATACTCTGCATCTTCAGTGCCCCAAGACCTTATAGGACCTGCTTATTCACCGTTTTGTGTCAGCTCAAGTATTTAGATAGCTTTAAAAAGTCTTGCATGAATATGAATCTATATGTTTATGTATGCATACATGCGGTCATGTTCTGTATTGCTTTCTTAATTTTGAAAAATATTCTTTAAATTGGTTTTTATTTTGGACCCGCCCAGAAAATAAAATGATAATGAAAATGATCCAAAGAATTACAGGAGCATTTAGAAGAGCTGTTTTTACCATAAAAGACCTGTGATTTACAGTGTTCTAATCACAAAGTGCATTTTCAAATTATAGAAGGCTTTAGAGGGAGATGAGAGGGATTGAAATAAAAATGAAGCTGCAAAAATACAGTGTTTTTTCTTAGTTTAGGTAATTTCCCTGTGTGTTTGAAATATAATCTAATGTTCAAATCCAAATAGCATTTGTGAATGTTATTATGTATTAATTCACCTCATAGTTGTTAGTGTAATTATATTTACCATCTTTGTAGTAAATTACATTTGAAGCAATCTAGTGATTAAAATATACTTCCTGTAAATCACTGTTTATTAAGCTTAGTGAATATTCTGGATGTACTGACTTCAACTGATTAACTAGTCACCTGTATCACAGGAGAAAGGACTTTTATTTGAAACTGCTTACAGAATACTCAGCTTGTCGTGTACTAACCATTGACCCCTAAGAGACAGCCGTGTTAATATTTTAAAAAGGAATGAATAATGATGAAAAATTTTATATCATCTAGCTATAAGTAGAGATATTGCCCTTGCTTTGTGTAAAAATACGAAACTCTGAACTTTATAATTTGTGGTACAATGTTCTTTTACAGTATGTTTTCATTTATAGAAAACCAGTTGTGGCTGAATTTGCCACCTGATAGTCGTACTGAATTAAGTGGAAATGCTGTAATTATGTAGCAGAGGTAAAAGGGACAGGGTAACAGTGAATCTTAATACTGTACGTCTGTATGGCTGTGGGCCCCTGCTGCAAGAACCATGACGTGGTTCCAGGCTATTCTACTGAAAGATTAGACTTTCCTCTGGTTAGAGTCCTTGGGAATGTGATGTTCTGGGGGAACCAGGGGCTCCAGCCAGGATCTAAAGGAGGCCTGCTTGGACCTGGCATTCTGAAGAGTCTTGTGCTCAAAGCAAGAAAGAAGAGTCCTCCAGGAGAACTGGCACTGTGCAATGGTCAGAGTGACTAGGCTGGCTCAGTGCAACCACCTGCCATGGCAACCTTCTGCTTTCAGTGGTCTCAAAGGCCACATCTGTATAAGCACATGAGGCATAGTTGAGAACAGCCCTGCAAACGGTGGCCAAGGGGAGAGGGAAAGCCTTCATCCTTGTAGATTAACGCCTCCATGATGCCACCTGGGAATGGCGCTGGGAAAGCTCTGCCTCTTGAACTGTGCTGAGGAACTATGTGGGAAACTATTAGCTGGCAAAGAAGTAGTATGCCAAGGACATTCATTAGTATTTATTTGCAATTTATTAGCACAGGTAATTGTGTTCCTGTGACTGGGAAATGATCTGGACTTTAGATGAGCAGACAAGCATAGGCACAGTTTACTTTCTTAGCAAAGGTGCTGCTTCCAGCAGTTGCTAAGTAGAGAAAAGGAGGTGCTTTTGCTCATTTTATGCACCTGCACCTCAAATGCAAATAGATCATGGGTATGTTTAATTAAGCTTTTGTGAACACTATCTTTTGTGGGACTGTTTTCTGAGAACATAATTCTATTTTGATTCAAAATCAATGCAGGCATACTTATTGAGCCACTGTATCCAGGTTAATAAATTCTGCTTATTGGGAGGAATGCCTATAAAACATGGAGATGTTGCGGTAAAGAGCTTTAAGAGCTTTACTGAAATGTGTTGGTCTGATGATCATGGCAAAATTTTGGTCCCTCTCAAGCCATTTTAACTCCAATGGAAGTGGGGTTGTGTCCCTGTCTCAACTTACTGTGATTAAACATCTAATTTTCTACTGAAAGTAGTAAAGACAAAGGCTTTTTATGTAAAGTGATGTTTTTTTGTTTTTTGGTGGTTTTTTTCTTTCTTTTTTATAACTGTACTTTATTGCTGTGAGGGTTCTACAATTTAATTTAAGCATAAACTATTTCAACCCTTTTAGAAATAGCAGTTTGTCTGCAGTTTAGCTATAGAGTCCCTGCAGATAAGACTCCCATGAGAAAAGGCCTGGAATATCCTGAGGAATGATTAAAAGCTTCAGTAATGTTCCATTAAACCTTACTGCTTTTAAAATAAATGGACACTTCATTGCTGTAAGATATTTTACCTGTAGACATTCATTTGATATCTCATGTTTTTAAATGACTTTGCCCCCATATTGCAGTCAAACCTCAAGATATTACAGGAAAGAAGGATTAAGGAGAAATACCTATAATGACTGGTAGATTAGTAATGATTAGCAAAATGACTCAAGCTGAAATTTTAATTTCATATGATGCTTGATGTGGTTTCAGGATGTTGTTGCTGTTCGTAGTATCAATTCATTAAATAAGTAAATGTGGCCTGGAAACTAAAAAGATCCCACCTTATGTCTTTCAGAGATGGTCAGATTAAAGTATGTGGTTTTATAATAAACACAAATGGATATGTGCTAAGTATTTTAATGGAAACCTGAAACCACAAACCTTTTTCCTGCCTGTATGTTTCATAAGCAAACTAGAAGTTAGAATAGATTTAAAACTCTCAGATTTTTTGTTCTAACTTGATTGCCATTTTAAATTAATATAGGGCTTTGACTTGGGAATAAATCTGCTACAGTAACCCACAGTTTTGGCAATATTTGTGATAATTATTAGCAGTGTGTACCTGTATAAGAAGGGGTGGGAGCTCTACTCCCAAAATGTAAAAGTATGTTGGTTTAGTACTTTTAATAGTACGGAAAATAAGTAAGTTATTTCCATAAGTTATGGAAAATAAATTCTACTTCAGCTGTTGCTCTGAAGCTTTGGACTCATGTGATCCCGAGACTGAGAAACAGAGATGATTGAAATCACAACAGAAAGTTTGCAGATTATTATAGTGTACATGTGTATTCATGACTTTGTAGGCTCTCTTACAAAGGCTTGTATGTTTGAGCCACTCAGGGAATATTCAGGAGTAATTTTTTTTTTCCCTCTCTCTATATTGTTTTCACAGACAGGGATGAATTATTTTTTTAAGTTTAATTTTGATTTTTTAAGTTTATTTTTGGAAATAAATTATTATGGGTATTATTTCTGAAAGCATCTGAGGTTCTGTGTCTGCTTTAGCTTTCTGTAGAAAGTATTTCCATAATCTTATCTAATATTCAAAAAAACTCTTGTCCTCATTGTGGCAATTTTGTGCTTGTCAGCCATTGCCTTGTGCTTCCAGGAAGAAGCAGCTACAGAAATCAGGAGGAGAGAGAGGTGATCTCAGATTCTAAAGGTCAGTCCTGTGACAGAGCCCAATTAATGGGATGGCCCCATGCATTTGCCTATTTTTAGAGGGGAGTCAGTGCAGAGATTGGAGCCATGCTGTGATATTCTCGTGGTGCCTCAGCTGGTGGGAAGCCGCATGTGCATCAAATAGAGGTTTCTTAGGAATACACAATTTCTTTCTTTATTTACATGTTGCAGTAATTCAGCACAAGAATCAAGTACTGGCTGTTCACATCAGTCAAACTACTTTTAAAACTGACCAGCAAAGAGCTCTGGTCAGCCCACAAATGGGGAAGAGCCACGTGTTTGGATATCTGGTTACAAATGGACTTGAAAAGCTTTTAGGAGAAGTTCTTTATAGAAAGGGTCATTGTGCAGAAGGTAGTTGGAACCAGGTGTTTTCCACTTTTTTTTTCCCTTTGCTGTTCCAGACGCTGACCCCTGCTAGGCGCTGAGCAACATGAGAGATGGCTCTGCTTGTATGTGATAACAAAACTGCTGTCCACAGGTGGCTATGGACACTCAGTGATAAGAGAAAAAAGTCTTTTTTTCTAGTTAGTATTTTTGCCTCCACAGACATGGTGAAAGTTTAGAGGCGAATAACCAGTCTGATAAAATCTTAATAAGAATAACTGATGGAATCTGCCAGGGCTCTGTGGGTAGGTGTTGTATCTAAAATTTTAAACATATCTGCACTAATTTTTATCTTTATTTTGTTGTTATTTTTATTTTTATCTTTATTTTTGTCTTAATTTTTATCCTTTATTTAATGTTTTATTTAGACTAGGGATGAAAAATGGACTCATAGTAACCTTTCCAAAGTCAGCCTTTCATTCGGCCTTTCATTTTCCTATGTTTTTCTTTTCTCCTGAAACTAAAACAAAATGTCGAAGTGGTGATATTTATGAGAGCCATTTAGAAATATAAAAGAATTCATCTGAAATGAGTTGTGATTCAATAGTCTTCGCAATTGTTGTAGCAGGGAAACTTAATATAGAGTTGCCATGGAGACTGGTTCTTTGGCCACTGGTCTAACACATTAAAGCCTTTTAGTTCAGCAATATGCTATTTGCAGTTGATGCCATACGTGATATTAACAAGTGGTTTGCCTCCATTAAGAGGAAGATAGCTCTGGAATTACTGCACTTCTCATTAAAACAGAAATATGCAAAACGCCTTGAAGTTATTTGAATAATCAGTGACGTGCATGATATCAGTTAATATAAGAGCAAAACATGTTTATTGCAACACTTGGACAGACATCTTAGAGCGATTGAAATGTGAATTTGAATGGAGATTGTCAAGGTTAAAGAGACAAACCAACTTCTTCCGAGTGCACACTGGTAAGTTTTGGGGTGATGTTATCTTTTATCCCATTAGCCTTTTTCAAAGTAAGTCTCTTGAGTGCAGGGCTGTTTTGGCTACCAGACTTGCACTGTACCTTGAAAAGAACTGCTCCTTTCCCCTTGAAAGATTTATATTTATTACTGTTTAATGACATATTGTTTTTTAAGTGGCATGCTGTATTTTTACCATGTGGCCACTGCACGGAGTTCTGTATAGTACATTTAATGAAATAAATGGAAGCACACATTAAACAGACTGCAGAAACTCAAGCAGAGGCAAACCACTTAATAGCAGTGCTTTTAATGAATTTCCTAACTAACTGGCCCATGTCATAAGCTGATAACATAGACCGAGACTTAGCTCTAAAGGCCCTTGATCAAGCAATGGACAGAAACAAAATGAAAGACAGACCTGTAGCTATCAAAATCCTTTGTGGTCGAGAAAGAGCCTGGGGCACTCCCTGTAATGGCACGTTTGCTGGCTATGTCAATATTTCATACCTGCAGTCCAGCTGGACTGGAATGCTAAAATACTGAGTTCCTTAGTCCACCACGACTGTGTCAAATAGATCCTGAAAAACATTGGGATCCTATCATTCTAGCAGAGACTTAGCTTTCTGCAGAACAACGGTCAGGCACAGAGGTGGCCCAGAGAGGCCAGAAGCTGGATCAGGACACTGTGTTGTAAAACTATGCCATCATTTCACTGCTATCTTATACTGGCCATTTCTGCCAGAGTGCAACAGCATCCACATATCACACATAGTTGGCAATTTTTTTCTGTGTAGCATCCATGCTTGTTTGTAATTTTTTGAGAAGGATGATTTATCCTTCTTGCAGAAATTGGGTGTCCAAATGCTACTATTTTAATATTTTTAGAAATGTCCTGTAGTTCCCAGCACAGTTTTTGTATTCAAGAGTTTGGGAAAACATGTCATTATCAGTATGAAATTCATGTATATTCCAGTGTCCATGGACTTTACTATTGTTACAGAGAAAAATTCACAGTGCAGTAGATGATCCAGCTAGATGCTCTGGTTTGATCATTTAGTTTATTATGTTTGTGTTTGGCACAAGAAGTCTGTGGATTAAGGATGTATAGCAATGCCTATGGAACATCTCTTTGTAGAAGGACATTATCTTCCCTCCCTGGGAGAAATGTGGATCCCTTCACCCTTTTCCCACTATGCAGAATGCCCCATTTTATTTTCTATTATTTTGTATTTTTCTGCAGTTCTGTTAAAACTCAGCAAAATGTATAAATAAATCAAAATGTTCATTTAAATTGGTCATGCATTGCACTGATTAATAAAACTAGTTGATACATTTTCAGTTTGTCAGAATATGTCATTTTTCTGAAGTCAAACAAGTATGGGAGTCTGAGACCGCCCTGCATGAGGATTAAAAAATTAATGTGAGATACTGCTACTCAAATCTAGAGGTTAGGAGTGATGTGGAGTGCAAAATTCTGATACTAAATTAACATTGCATTATGGATGATTTTAAATAAATGTGAAAAATAGATTTTTTTTTCCAGAAATAACTTTTTTCTTACTTTTGTCTGTTTTTGAAAAAAGGAAAACTTTCAAAATCTTTAAGTCTGGGGAAAAATCCTGGAGCTCTCTCATTGTACTCCTCTCTAGTAATTAGCTATCAATTCCTTTGCCGTACTGATATTTATTTTCCTGGTTGCATGAAATTTGAAATTCTCAGAATTTTTCCTTTAAATGCCATAATATAAACGTTATTTCTATCTACAGGGATATATTCCCAGTAAGCAAAATATGCTGCTACTCTGGGCCTTTAAGTGGGGCCTCAAAATGTGGAAAGGGATCATTTTTTTTTCAGTGACTCCTACTCCTAAAAACATTCCAGGAAAATGATTTGTCCTAGTATTGTGAGACACAATTAGCAAAAAATGTCGCTTTTCCTCTGATACCCTGGTTCTTATCTTAAGTCCTTGAGTCTAACAAAGGTGATACACTCATAGTCAGTTAAATATTAGTGCATTAGACAAAATTTATTGAAAAAGAGATTATACTTTCTTAGCCTGACAGGGCTGTGCCCCAAAGCTTGCTGGATCAGCAAAGATTTTAGAAGAAAAATGAAATTTTTGGTTGTAATTTGGCATGAAGAGAATGGAAAAAATGCCTGGATGGTGGGTGGGCAAGGTGAGGGTAAGGTCAGAAGCAATATATTTATTGTTGGTCCTGGAGAAGGGTGGAGAGACTCTGCCCTGGCTGCAGAATTGCCCCAGATGTTGCCAGGGCCTCAGGGGAGAGAAGATTTTGTCTTTTTGCTGAACACATGCAAACAGCAAAGGGAACTTCTCCTCCCCAGTGTCACCCCAATGAACACCTGAAAATGAGGGTGGGCTCAAAACCTGGTGATTAGCTTTGGCTGCTTCTTATACAGCACTTACTGTCGCCAGTATCTGTGACAGCCAGGAGAGACATCTCTGGTATCTTAATCAAAGAGATATAACACAAGCAGCAGCCCCCTGGAAATCTGGGCCCAATCCTGCCCCTTCCATGGAAGCGCTCAGCACTTCCCTGACAACCGGCACATATGACATCAGAACAGCTGGACCTCAGGAGCCCAAAGGACCTTAGTAGCCCCAGGTGTTGCTAAGCATCGGCTGCATGGCTACCTCTGTCTACAGGCCCAAGAGGGTATTGAACAGCTCCAACTACTGCAGGGAAGAACAAAACCTCTGGATGAAGTAGAAGAAATTATTCATCTACGTAGGAAAAAAGACAACCTTGAATGATTAAGAACCGTGTGAGAGATATTAATAATCACATGACTGAGCATAGTATGCAATACAATACATAATTCATGAACTTACAGCAAAGAATGATTCACTTTGCCTTGAAAATTAATTAAGAAAGATGCCTGATAATGCTAAGGATTCACCAAGGTCCATAATTGTGAAAAAGAATGAAAACAGGCCTCTGTTTGTATTCTACTAAAGCATTACAAAATTCTGATAAAAGAATTCTGATATAAAAGGAAATGAAACGTTGTTTCAAATAACTGTCAGACTTTTATGTCAGATAATCAGTTTCCAACAAATCTGACATATGCATCAAGAGAAATAATATAGCCATAAAGCAACACAGAAATCAGACAAGAAAAATTCACCAAATTTTCATGAAATAAAACTAAGAATTTTATTTTTTAAAAGAAGCTTCAGAGTTTCCATTTCCAGGAATGATTGCCTAGTTCTGTGTTCTTTGCATGGAATTGCTTTTCCTCTTCTCTGCAAGATAGGAAGCTTGTTTCCTTAATAGGTTATAAAACAATACTGGAAAATTTGCAATTATAAATTAGGTCAACAGTGTGAAAAGCTAAATTAGTGAGATATTGGAAGCATTTTGCAATTCACTTGCCCCAATTATTTATATTTTTAAAAATTATTTATTTGTTTTTTTCCCCAACAAAATTAATCTGGGAAAAATCTCTCCAGGTGCTGAATGAAATAACTAATTCAGAAATGTATGGTATAAACCCCACCATTTTTCTTATTAGCTAAAACATTTCTTCTGTCCTGAATTTCAGTGTAAAGCACACACTATTTCAGAAAGCAAAACATAACAGTGTAATTCCATGGTGTTTGCAAGGGCCACACAAAAGAGGATTGTGCAGAACAGACCAAACCACCCAGTCCTGGGAGAAGAGTCTTCATCTCCTTTCTTTGTAAACCGTAATTGCTCCCAGTGGGAATTCTGTGGCATTTTGCACCTGGTCAGGATTGTGTTACTTGGAAGACAGTGACTGTCTGTGCACCTCAGTCAGTGCATTTCAAGTGGGGCTGTGCTGGGAGTGCAGTAGTCACCATATGTAGGATGATGTTTTGAGAGGTGCCTTTAAAGGTTTATATAAGCTGCTAAAGTTACTATGTGGGGGAAGTCCTTCCACAGCCAGTGAGAAGTCTCCCTATAGCCCTGGAAGCACACTTATTAAGTGGCAAGAAAGCTTTCATGTAATTAGCTCTTTTCTCACCAGTTCTGTCATAGGGGACAGGAGAATACATGCAGGTTATTCTTCGGGCAAGGGACAGAATCATTTTACTTGCAAAAAATTAAAATTTCCCAGGTTTTTTTTTTTTTTCTTTACTAATGTTTATGCCATATAGGATTGTTTATATGATTTTGTGGGTGTGTGTTGCTATTATTTCACAATAATCATGGAAAGTGGGTAATAGCATTCACTAAATTTATTTCATATGGTACTAGATTAAATAACTACTTTGTTAAGAATCAACAGATGAAGATCCCCTTATCAATATCATGCAGATGAGATACTTAGGTGAATATATAATACTCAGAGAGGCATTGTGCTAAAACAGGTGGGTTTTTTAAATTTATGGTTGATGAGAGACATCAAACATATATTTACCTTGCTAAGCATTGTTTTCCAAGAAAGAGAAGTTTTCTAAGCATTCACACATGCTCTAGCCTATCTTTGTGAACAACAGAAGTCAAGATTGTTGTCTTAACAAAAGAGTACATCTCTTCTGAAGAGCAAAGACCAGCTCTAGTATTGTTGTATTTTTTTTTCTGATAATGGTAATTACTTTGCTTTGTCTGCCTTGCATTGCTTTTATGAATTAACTAGATGAAAGCCTCCAGCCAGTAATGATAGCCAGCTTTCCTTTGGATCTTTGCCAGCAACCTATAATTAAAGTGTTTTCTTGAGAGAAGACCACTATATAGTACCTATTGTGCATGACATCCTTGGTACCTGACTGCAGTAATTGAAAAAAACAATCTCTAATTTATATCATGACATATTTTCATGGCACACAGAAAAGAAATAAAAGATGGGTGATGGTCCGCATGGCTTTACTGAGGGCAAATTGTGCATGAGAAATTTGGTGGCCTTCTATGATGATGTTAGAGCATTGCTGATTAAGATAAGAGAAACTAACGGCATCTACTGGACTTGTGCAAAGCATTTGATGCTGTTCTAAGATGTATCCTTTTCTCTAAACCAGAGAGACATGGATTTGATGGATGGACCTCTCACTGAGGTAAAAATAAAGAATTGGTTGGATGTTTGCACTCAAAAGAATTGTGGTCAATGGCTCAATATCCGAGTAGAGCCCAGTGACAACTGGAGTTTATTTAAAGGAAGAAACTTAAAACAAATCTATCAAGTTACAGGATGTGTGCTTTAGATTTGTGTTTGTATTATGTCAGTCAAATATCCATGGTAAAACAAGTTAAACACCTTTTTCCTGGTGGCTTTCTGATCGTCTTCATATCAAAGGCACCTGCAGAAATACAAAGTCAGACTATTCTTCAGGAACTGCAAGGAAAAAAATTACCTTTTAAATGGACAGAAGTATTCAGAAACTTTCAAAACATTTTCTAAAGTCAGCAAGATTTTGAAGGAAGCACATTTTGATAACATTTTTGGAAAAGAATCTGGCTCAATTTGGATTAATAAAGCTCAGCCTTATATATGGAATTTAAAAACTGTTCCTTGCACTGTGTTTTGCAATGTTATTACTGAAACGAATCTCAGAATACTGAACACCTACATAAAGTTTATACCATGAGTTGTTTGGGAATTTCTTTATATATGCACAGAAACTGTGCCGTGAGTATCATGCTTGTCTTAATTTGCTTTAGTTTCTTCATTGTGTCCCATTAAAATTCCAAATGATGGTGACATACAAATCTTAAACTCTGGGGACCTTTTATTCACATGGAAGCTGCTTTAAGAATTCATTATTCTCTTGAGTAATTTTGAGGATTTCAAGTGTCATTGTGCTGGAAACATCTGTTTATATATAGAACTGCCAATGTCCCATTTATTTCCAGCAGCAATGCCAAATAATCATAAATAATGGCAGAACTCTTCAGAAAAAAAAAAAAGGTATCCAGAAAATAGTTTAAGGCCTATGTAATTATTATATCCTGCATAATCCTCAGTAGGATGTCGTGCATTCCAGATTATGTGGTGATCTAAGGAACTGCTAGGTCCAATAGTCTGGTTTCTTTGCCCAGAAGAACAATAGATCCAGGAAAATAAAATCTTGGAAGGAAAGAAGAAGAAGAAAGGCATTTTGGAATCTGTTTTTAAAATCCACAAACACAAAGATCTTCAGTTGTTTATAGAATTTAGAGTACATACTTTATGAGCTTAGGCTTTCCATGTACCCAAACATATGATAGAGAACTTGCAGACAGCTAAAGTCTTTGGATATATGTAGACAGCTAAAGTCCTCTAAGATCAGTACATTTAGTTTTATAGGAGAGTTTTCCTTGAGATTCTCCCTTTTCCCAGCTAGAAATTCTGCAAGGCCAGCCTGTTCAATACACCACAATCAGGTGAACTCACTGTCTTAATTTCCAACTCTGTCCAAAACAACAGATTGCTGCCAGGCACAGGCAGGTCTAAAAGAACTTTGCTCCATAAGCAGGACTGGGCCACCTGGGTGGTTTCTTTAAGTCTAGATATTAATCTTCTTATCAAGTGCTATGCCCTTTATTATTACTGGTACAATAGGAGAGAAGACTAGAGATTTTCTGCCTCAACTGTAGATAAACGGTTTGGGTTGAGAGGATCTCTCCCACCTTTTTGAAGACTGAAGAGGGGTGCCTTTACCACTGGCTGAGCTAAATGTAATTCAGTTTTGTATTTTATCCAGCAGCTTGTAGATTTCTTTTGTGGTTACCAATTTTAGACTTCTATATTATAGTAACATAGAAGCTATTTCAGACAGATTTTTTGTGCACTTTTTCTAGCTAATAACTACCTGTGTCATTTCTTACTTTTTCCTTGTGTTTGTTTTGCAGTTCATTTGACTGTTTTTTTTTCGATTGTCCACAGTCAGGTGCAGTTTGGAATGCTTAAATAGGTTGTGCCCTCAGAAAAATAAAATCCAAACCATTTCCTTGCAATCATACATCAATACAAAGGTTTCTTTAACACAGAGATATTAAGAACACATGAGTTAAAGTAAGCAAGTTTGGAAGCTAAGATTCTTTCTGGAGATTACTATTTCAGAATTTTCTAACTTCTTATTACTGATCCACTGGTATTTGGAATTGAAGTTTGCAAATTCTTTAACTGTAGATTCAAATGAAAGCAATACAGGAATGAGATAACATTTGCAAAGTGCAATTTGGATCCACTTCCAAGCAGAATATCTTGTTGCGCTACAGATGTGCCTTAATATTATTTGATTATTTCTTTAGAAGAAAAGCTATTTAGAAGTGTTCCAAGATACAAAACTGACACTGCAACTGCCTATATGGCAGTAAGTTATACTGTGTTTTTGCTCCTTTCATCTTCCTAAAATTGAATATGGCCAGAAGGAGTGATACAGCTTCACTGAATCTTATGCTAACGCTTTCCCAGAAAATGTTTTCTTTTCTCCCTAAATTATTCATTGAGCTATTAGAGGTCTGAAATAAAACTTTAATTAGTTGTTAGAGGCTTCACAAAGTATGACCTGCTGGAACGTATGAATGGAGTTGATGGAGAGCCATCTGACTACAGGAATTGCAGCCAGCAGTACAAAGCACAGGCAGAAACTTAACATCTGTTGCAGATTTCTTGTGTTTCGGGCAATGTGATTTTTATCTGAAAGCTGAATGATGGCTTTTAGTTGACTGCATTATGGAGTATAAGAAAATATATAAAATGCTGTCTTAAATCATGGGTATTGTCATTTTCAGCTGGTAATTTCACATTGGAATGTATTTCCCTGTCGACAAACTAAAATTTGTCATTCTAAGGGCATATATCATTTTAAAGAGTGCCCAGCATTATCTGCTCCTGAGACTTATTTTCAGATGCCCTTGTCTCTGTATTCTATAGCTTTTTGCTTGAGACAGAGAGAGAAAAGAGACTGGAGTTTTGAAAGCAACAGAAGGAATTTATGTACCTACCTGTCACTAAAAACACCCCTGTAATATACTTGAAATAGAAAAAAAAATCCTGCCTATGTGAATTCAGATGATAGTGAGGCTGAATAATTCTGTGGTCTCTTTTCTTGGATGTCTGCTTAGACAAAAGCATCTCTTTGCCTTCATTCTATTTAAGTTTATAGTAGTTGCACACCCATCTCTGGCTGAAGCATTGTTGTGGTGACTTCATTTCAGGATAAAATCATGGACTTAAGTATCAGTAGAAACGTTTCAGGAAAAAAGACTTTCAGCAAATTGGAAAATAACAGTATTAGCATTTATCATTATTTTATTGAAGGATTTGCAAAGTTTGAAAAGGTTTATTAGCAATTCTGAAGTCAAATATATTGTCATATCTAAAACATCCACCACATTATTACTGTCATTGGGGCTTAACAGTTCCTCAGGTAGGTAGAGGAATTTAAAAAAAAACCTCAACCTGTGAAATACTGAGAGCATGAAATCCTGTGTAATAGTAATAAATTTTATGACAAGTAAGGGCTTCTGTTTACACTCAGTAAAGGGTGGCATGGACTGCTTTTCTCCTCAGGGAAAGGATGACAGATAAAAATAAAGCAAACCTCACTAATGATCTTGCAGTCTTTGCCCAGTGAAGTTGAGGTTAATTTACAAAATACATGACATGAACAAAGACTAGAGGACAGGAGTGAGTGGTTAAGGGACTAGAAAACTGCCTAACACAAAACTTCAAGAGCATTAAAGGGGGAAAAAATATTGTTGAATGGAACAGGAAGACTCAAGGGAAAGAAAGAATAGGAATCAGACTATGGTGTTACCAGAATGTTTGGAAAAAAGCAGTTCTCCACAGCACTAGGACTGGCTGAATAACTGGCTTCACCGGTCACAGATTTGTAGATGTTTTTCTTTTTAATTTGGATTAGTTTCAAATTGGAACAAATCCATTTTTTAAGAAAAATTTCTTCAGAAAAAAAGTTCCAGGAAAATGTTTTGGAAACACTGACATACTGTGTTTCCAAAACCACACATTTCCCCCTGACCCTACAGCTGCCTAATGGAACTGGCATTCATAGAGCAGCTCCATGGGAAGGCAAGGTCTATGGCTTGCCTTTGGGCTTTCTGTTTGCAGGTCAGCCACCATGGGCAGGCAACAAGAAGTGGGTTTAAAATGAATGATGAGACGACTTTTTAAAACTGAATTATGAGATGATTTTTTATTGTTATATGTATTTCACATGTGTTTATATAGCTATTGCTATATATAAATATATATATAAATACAAATACAAATTTATCTATTTCTATGTAAAATTGTCCAGAAGAAATTGTGGAACTGCTTTTAAAAGGTTTGTGTATGGTTTCTGACCTTATTACATCCCTACATAGCAAATCTAAGCATAATAACAGATAATTTTATTTTCTTCTTTTCTTTTCACTATTTTAGTAGAAATCTGTAGATGATCAAACATTTTCAATCCCAAGATTAATAAAAATGAAGTAGATAATGAACATCTACAATCTCTTCCATTCATATTTATTATGATTATTTGACTTGTATGTGATATGCCAATGTAACCTGGAAAGATAACAGTTAATTTTCTTTATAATGTTCCCTGTATCCTAATTTTTTTTCAATCTTTCTCTAAACACTTCCTTTTCCAAAAAGTCTGGCTTATCCAAGCCAGTGCATTTTTATACTTTTAAAATCCAAGAATAGAAACAAAAGCCTTTTTCTTTTTCCTGTGGCATAGCAACACAGTTTAAATTTTGAAATGTTAAGTGTCCAATGCTCACATTTTTGTGATCTCCTTGTATAGAAAAAAATTCCCTGAAAACTGAAAAATGCAACTTGCAAAACCATGGTTATTTCAAAATGACAAATAAATTACAATATGTTGGTGCATACCAGCATGCAGCAGAAGTATGAATAGCTCATGTCATTTGCAATGAATCATCCACTCAAACTAACAGTGAGGGAAAAAAGAGCAAAAGAATTGTGTGAGGAAACCACAGAAACTGATGAAAATAGAGAAGGCCTAGATTCTTGTCTAGATATGAAATTATTTAGAGCTCATATATATAGGCATGCTTATTTTCGATCAAAACTTTCCTGTGATTTGCTATCTGAATAACTATCTGAATGTCTTTTACTTTAGCTAGCAAAGATCTTGTTGCACACAAAATTTGTAGTTCTTAGCTGATCTTAGTGTTTCCAGAACATCTCTTAAAACTTTCACATCATGTCCAGAGTATTTGTATTGTGATCTGAAGTCTGAACAGTTAAAATTATTGGGAATTACAAGAAGTTAAAATTCTGATACGACTTGGTGTATTTAGGAAAACTTTACCAATTTTGTTGCTGTTTCTATAATTAATAAAGTTCTTTCTGAGTATTTCACTAAATAGATGAGGTAACTGAAATAAGTTATTATCCAATTTTTCAATATATTAGTTGTAACATACAACAGTCACTCTTGATAGTGACTGAGATGTGTTTCCCTTGACCAGTGATGTCTTTGCTGGCAGTGGAGGCCTGAAAGCAAATTAAAGGTGCTCAACAGTTCTCTCTGAAATGGGACAAAATTTTTTTGTAATTAAAGAATTACCATATGAAGATGAATTACGAATTACTACACTGTAAAATTTGCAAAGTATTTGAACACACATCTGAACCCACATTTTGGTTGCTTTCATTTAGATATTTATGGTTGTCTTTATGTTTAGAAGGAGAATTTATTTTAATGGAAATTTTCTAGA
Organism: Bombycilla garrulus; assembly: GCA_013400315.1. Taxonomy (NCBI): domain Eukaryota; kingdom Metazoa; phylum Chordata; class Aves; order Passeriformes; family Bombycillidae; genus Bombycilla; species Bombycilla garrulus. The sequence goes on from VXBU01005574.1 coordinate 361,497, forward strand.
TTTAAAACATTCCTGCAGACAAACTTCTGACATAAACAAGTATGCCATTATACATAGGATTCAATCTCCCATTTAAAAAAATGTGTGAACAGTCATTATTTCTAATTGTGTTCTTTATATACATATTTATATACATACATACATATATATATACATATACATATTTAATAATTGTCTCTCACAGTTTCAATAAGTTTGGCTTACAGCTTGAAATTCAAGGTCTGTTTTATCATTACAGGACTGGTCATGACAGTCACAATTTATTTCTTTAGATTTCTGGTGAGATAGGTGTACATCTTATAGTCCACTTTAAGTTGAGTAAGTTTGTAGGGAAAGAATGGTACATTGATTTCACACCTTTGTGATTACATTGAATGAAAATTCACTATTCTTGAGCATTTATACTAAGAAGTCGTGAAAATTTTTGAAAGCAAACCCATAAGAAATTAAAATGTATTTGAGACAAATAATCTAAGACATCAATTAAAAGATTCCTTTACTTTTAACAGCAAGTTGGTAATGTAACTGGGAGCAGATCTCTGATGATTTAATATGTTTGTGCCAAGTTTAAATGAAGTTTAAATGAATACCTAATGCCAACTAGCAAACGTAATTGTATTAAAATAACTTAAATGAGCAGATTCAAGATTTCTTGTATTTCTGCAAATCTATAAAAATATGAAAATAAATATATCAAGGAACTCAATCTAGATTAGTTTTCATGGTTTGACTCTACCTTTAATTCACTTTGGGGAACTTACACAGTTTCAGGGTTTATAAGCTCTTGGAATCATGGGGTCATAGTATGGTTCGGATTGGAAGAGACCTTAAAAATCCGCTTATTCCAGGGCTCCTGATGTAAGCAAGAACACCTTTCACAAGACCAGGTTTCTCAGAGCTACATTTCAACTTGATCACTTCCAGGTATGGGGCTTCTACAACTTCTCTGGACAATTTGTTCCAGGAACCTACCATCCTCACAGTTAAGAATTTTTACCTAATATCTAATCAGAACCTACTCTCTTTCAGTTTGAAGCCATTTCCCCTTGTTGTGACACTGGAGGCTCTTGTAAATGCTCTTCAACAACCAACTTTGCTCTCTATTCTGAAAGACATTTTCAGCAGTTGGCCCTTTGCAGTCTTTTCTTACTGAAATATAAAACCGAACACTTAATCCTGTATAAATATTTGTAGATAATAGAACCGGCATATAATTTGATACTTTTCTCAATTTAAAGGAAAACATTTGAACCCTTGGTTATATTAAATATGAGTAACCTGGAAGTGTCCCCATTTTTTAAGGTATCAGTTTACAGCTGCATTGTAACATAATCTTATCTGAAATCCGTACAATCTGTTCCAAGGCTAGGGACATTAAAAACCAGAAAAAAGAAAAGGACAAATGTGTTTTTAATCAATAGCTAATATATGTGTACAAGAGAGATTATTTTAGTTTTAAATGTGTATTGTTACATTTGGAAATACTTAGCTTAAAATGAAATGTTAGCGTGTAAGAACATGCAAAGGTATCTCATTATATTAAATAGAAATACTGTTCAAAGATGTAATTTTCAGTGGTTTCCTTTTCTATATTTTCTCTCATCCTGCTTTGAAAAGTCTCTTGGTCATACCTATTGTAATAAGCTGTATTTTTGAGAATGCATTCAGGAAATTCTAATTGGATTATTTTACCCTAATACGCCCACATACTATGTACTATAATATACACCAATGTGATTAAGGGATGGTTGTAGCCCTTGTGCTGTAATGCAGCTCAACAGTAGTCTTACCACTCTCTCCCTCCTCAGAGATCCATGGCCTGGCATACAGTGATTAAAACCAGGGAAGAGCCTTCAACGTCAAAAGATGTTTGAAATTCTGAAATTCTGATACTTAGTAAATGAAAAACCCTTAGTTCTTTAATTTAGTTTTATTAGTTTTAATGTGATGTCTTGTCCATATGCCTGCACATTTTCAAATATTTGATTTTCTTTTCAGTGCAGTCTTAACTCAGATTTTCCTGGTATCAACAAACAAAAGTGGGAATCAACCTTCCATTTTATATAGATGGAGAAATCAAGTTGAATCTCAAGTTTTGTACTGTCTGGGTCTCAGAATAGTAATTCCTTTTAAGGTCAATATTGAGTTGGTAATATTAATGAAATATAATTCTGTTTATGCTCTTTTGAATTTTTGCTTTTGTATACAGCTTTACAGTACCAGCTCTACCCAACCTACACCATATTGTGTTAAAACAAATACCAAGTGCTAATCTTCCTTTCTCCCCCTCAGCTCCTCCCAAACCTTCAGGTAGCTAGCAGCTGATAAATCTAGTTTCTAGGTTACCAGTGAACCAGATGGTAACACACAGAAAAGAAAGAAAAAAAAAAAAGAAAACCATGGATTTTTTCTCCGCTTATTTAATTATGTTTTCATATAGTTCATTAGCTAAGTTAACTTGTGCTAGAACCACATTTTGTTTCAGGAAAAAGATGCTTCTTTTCAAAGTGTGACTAAAATAACACAGAGTTTTGAGATGTAAGTTCCTAGCAGTTAAAACATGCTGTCATGCAATATAATAACATTTAATACATGCAACCATGTAATTATGCATAATAACTAGTGATCATTGTGTATGCTGATAGGAAGGATAAGGGAGGGCTGTTGTGTATTTAGCTGGTCCTCTGCACCTGCAGAAAGCAGACAACTCTTCTCACTGTGGAGGAAACAAGATAATGACAGCGTGATATTAAATGCAAACATTTATATTTTGCAATAAAATACTAGGAAGAAGTCTATCAATTAAGGTTTGTTATTGGGAACAGCAAAATTATGTTGTTTGTCGGCTTAAAGACAAATAAAAGACTTGTGGAGTGAAATCCTTAATTCTGTTTACTGCATAGCTGCTGAATCCATTATTACTATTTTGAAGAAGATTTATATTGGCAATTTAAGCTTCTGCTTGGGATAAACTCTCCCTATACATATTAAACTCTCCTTCGGTTCTGAAGCAAATAATGAAATTGTTAGCCCATGTGATCTGATATTTTTGTGAAAGAAAAACAAGCTGCTGTGAAAACATAATTGTACTAATACTGGGGCTCTCAGCAGGCCTTATTAGCTCAGGCATAGTCCTGCATTAATGTAGCTAATGGCTTTTGGACAGGCGGTGGCTCGCTTCCAGACAGTTTGGAGTGCGGGTGTGGGGCCAGCCCACGGCTTTCTGCATCCAGCAGCATAAGCACACACTGAGCTGATCGGTTATTTAGAAAAAGCAACTTAATGTGTTTGGGAAAGATTAAACTCTACTGAAATATTTGTGCTAGCATAGGAATGTGGCTATCTGCCATCTGGGGCTGATGAAAGCAGGTAAAACTGCTCCTGGAGATAAAACCCGGTACTTTCAGAGAGTGAAGCACCCCATAATGCTGAAGCTGGCAAAAAACCAATATGTGTTACCATGTTTTCTCCAGGACTTTCTGCAGAAAAGATCTTTGGAAGAAGAGTGGTGGGAAACTATTTTCTCTCATTAACAAGATTTATCTGTCTTTAAATTATTAAGAGTATTGTGGCACATCCTTTATAGTCTGAGCCTTGGATCAGGATCTTAACTAGAAATGATTCAGCTGCACTGGTGGGCAGGTCCCTTGTGGCATCTCAGAGGCCACTTCTGTTGACTTCACAAGACGAGCTGTCACATGGTGATATTAGTATACAGGAGGTGCAAACATGAAATGGAGAAAGGCTGTCTTCCTAGTTACACTTCAGTCAGTCATGATGGCTAATCTTTCCTGTTGGAGGGAAGTATCTACCCAGTATTTGTTAGCAAATTAAGTACTCTCTGTAGTTAATTTGAGTTCCTTACATACCAAAATTGTTTTTAAAGTAAAATGGAACCCGCACTGTAGCACTGGCAATGGCCAGTGCTGGTAAGTATTTGCAGTGGTTGGTATGAGCATTGTCACCCGGCAGTCACAGGAACTATCTGAACAGTTTTTTATTTTGGCACAGTACAGATAAGGAGAACTTAAGTGAACAGGTTAAACACATGTTTTGAAAGTAAGGTCAGATGAAACTGGTTCCAGGAAAACATTGATACTATAATGTTAGATTGGAGCAGAAGTTCTTACTGTAGCTACTGTTTAACTTTAAGTCTGCTGATATATACCAATATACCAATAAGTGGTATATATACCAATAAGTGCATCAATGAGGTAATTTTTTGTTTGCTCTTCAGTTCTTGAAACATTCTTGCAAATCCAGAATTCCCCCACTACAGCCAGCTACATTACATAGAATTAAATCAGTAACTATGTGCAGAGCCTCAACAACGCAGTCCTAACTCCTCATCAGAGTCTGGATGGCAGTGACACTGTGCAGACTGTGCAGGGACACAGTACAAAGATGCTTCTATTGAACAGCCACCTGCTTCTAATAAAGAATATACTAACAATATTTTAATGTGGTAGAATCAAAAGGGAGAACAAAACTTGTTCATATCCTACTGGAAGAGCATTACTATATACTTAGTGCTAATATGCAATAATCACATTCTCAAAGTGACAATTCCAATCAGCACTGTAGAACTATACAATTAAAGCAGCAGCATAATTAAGAGCAAAGCTTTCTGATAGCCCACATTACTAACAAATGACTATAAATTTGAATAATGTTCTCATCATGAAATGGGCTTTTAATCAGATCATAATCAGCATTATTGCCAATCATAAAAGAAATGGATTATCTGGTTTAAGAACAAGACAGTGCCCTTCTGCTAATCTACAGTTCCAGGTTGCATATGTGTGTCACAAATTTTATCTTGAAATCCTTGTTTTCTGAGCTTCTGATTTCCTCTGTCTACAATTTTGTGAGTTTTGTGTGCAGTTTGGGTAATACATGTCAGAATGGAAAATTGGAAGTGAGAAACAAGTCAACCACTCTTTGAATTAATCAAAATAAAGAAAATGTAAAGAAGTGAAAATTAAGGCTATTGATACTGCTTGCTTCTTTCCATTTAGGAAAGCTGTATTCAACTCTGCAGCTTTCCATTAGCATAAGCAGAGTTATCTTTGAGATCAATTTCAAGCTTATTGTTAACAGGATATTTTCACAAATATCTTGAGAGACATATGTGTTAGAGATGACTTCTAAGCTTGTATTACTCCTAAGATAACTGTGGACACACTTGCCTATTTTTTCCTCGGCATTGCCTTCTGGAGTTTTGTTTTTATTTTTTGATCTGACTGGAAGCTGATATTAACAGCAAAATATTTTGCTTTGGACAAATCAGCTGAACTGATTAATGCCAGAAATATCACAGCCTAAGACACCCAGATAGGAAGACAAGGTGGGGCCAGAGGTTTAGAACAGTTTAAACAAACCTGGTTACTTTGAAGATGGTCATTCTGACTTGCACTAAAGCCTCAGAGCACAATGGGCTTTGAATAGAAATAAGCACAGTTTCTCTGAGAACTTTCAGTTGTAAATATAAAAGAAGATTGTAATTTTTGCAACTTCAGCGACTACTTTCTTACAAATAAATGAAATATTATTGGTGTAATAATTATAATGATGACAGAGTTTGACTGCCTATTTATAACTAATCACCTAAAGACTTATTAACAGTCTGGAAGCTAATTCTCTTAGCTTCAAACTGTGAATTTGTATTTATATGTATTTATATATACTTCTTTGTATTTATATATTAATAGTATTGTTTTTATACTTAGGATAATAAAAAAAATGACATTATTTTTGTAAAACAATATGTTTTTATTAGATCTACTTTATACAGCTATAAGAGACTTTTATTAGTCATGTAAATCATTCTTCCAAGTCTGAATTTGAAGCAAAACTGCTCAAGCTAAATTTAGTTGGAGAATAGTTTAATTAATTTAGTGTAATTCCAATAGTTAGACCATCTAAGAGAAAAAAAATCAATGGATTAGTACCTGCACAGCAAAGGGTTGTATTTTCAAGCAGAGAGTGATAGGTGATAAGATTATTGGCTGGAATAGAGCAATAACCTAATTAGTCAAGGTGATTATTATGTTAGAGCAATTCTGAAGCTCTAAAAAATCATTCCCTGGAAAATCATGCAGCTATTGGAATTCAGTCCCAAGCACCTAAAGGGCAAAGACATAATCAAGAAAGTCAATGCAGATTTGCTAGGGCATATTATGCTTGACCAAGCTGATTTTCTTCTCTATTGACATGACTGGTTCTTTGCATGAGAGGAGAGTGGTGAATGTGATACAGCTTGACTTTCATGAGGTTTTGGACACCTTGTCCCACAGCATTTTTCTTTGTAAGCTGAGCAGTGTGGTCTCGATAACGAGACTGTTAGAAGAATATTAGCTGGAGCAACAGGTTTGAAGTGCATGGTTTGAAATCTTGTGGGTAGTCAGCAATGACTGTAACACTCTGGGCTTGATATTGGACTCTTGCCCAATGATCTTCAATGGTATTATGAATGGTGACAGAGAGTTTCTTCAGCACATCAGTAATGGGTAAGCAGCTGACTGAGGTAGCAACATCTTAGTCTGGAGACCCTTGACTAAATCTGAGGATTGTGCCTGCAGAAATCTTGCAAGGTCCAATATGGAAAAGTGCAAAGTTCTTTTTCCTTATGCAGAATTACCCTCTTCAGACTGGGAAGTGACTGGCTGAGAGATCTACAGAATAGGGCTGGGATGTTACAGGTGATGTCAGGGTGAACGAGCAAACGTGTCGCTGTAGACTTCACTCAGTGGCAATTACACTCCATAGACCAGGAGGCAAAAGAAGAAAAAGAGCCTTTATTAAAAAAGAACACCCGACTTTTATAGATGGGTTCGTTAGCTAGGATTGTATTTGTTAACAGGTTAGATACCCCTCAGCCCATACATGAAAAGGAAGAATAACAATTTCTCAAAAACATCATAGGACATATACAAAAACAGCAGGTGCAGAATTATTTATAATTCTACTCTGCACTTTCTCATAGCCTCTCAGGACAATTTGTGGTATACTGCGTTTCTTTATCTATGACCAGGCTGTCAGCATCCACAAACATGCTCTTGCTGGGCATAAATTGTGCAGTACACCAGGCTGAATTTTGAGGAGATGGGTCCCAGTGCAGAAAACTTGCTATCCTATTTACTTGTCACTGGTGAGGCCACTCAGGAAAAGTTAATTCAATTTGGGGCCCTGGCATTCAAAACATATGTAAGGAAACAGGAGAGGATCCATCTGGGCTAGCAGGATGCTCTGGTGTCTGCAGAACATCTCCAAAGAGAAGCTGAATGATCTGGGCTTGTTATTCTGGTGGAAATGAGAATGAGGGCTGATCTAACATCTGCTTACAACTATTTCAAGGGTAGCTGTGAAGATGACTGGACTGGGCTCTTCTTGATACGGCAGATTGTGTATCAAGGGCAATAGACGCATATTTGTTGTATAGTGAGGGCAAAATGGCCTCAGACATTTTGAAGTTTTCACTAGCAGAGAGATGAAGGACTGGAACATGTTTACCAGACCAATTATGGGACCTCCATTTCTGGATATATTTGAGGTTTGGCTACACCAAGCCTTGGCCTACCTGATCAAGTGCTGGCTCTAGTTCTGCTTGAAACAGGATGTTGTATTAGCTGATAATCAAAGTTCTTGCCCAGCAAGATAGTTCTGTGTTTCTCAGCTTTGAAGGCTGGTACTTCCATTTCAGTCTTAAAAAAGGAGCTGTGAGCTGTAAAACTGTGTTTCTTAACCAGTCAGGTGAGCAAATGTTAAATACAAATTCCATAGTCCCTCCTTTCATGATAAAGCTTAGCTTGTGCCTGCTATCATCAGTATCCTGTAGCACGCTTCCAACAGTCGTATTTTTGATTACTCTCCTATTTTGGGCCTCAAGTCAGTCAGACTGTTGTAAATGGATATGAAATTCCAGTGGTTTCCTCTGGTGGTTTATTTGGTTGCTTCTGGTTTATAGTGATGTGATGGGATTTCTACTTGAGCCAGGTGTCAGAGCTCCCATCCCCATTTGGGGTTTTGTCTTACAAATACCCAGCAGCTTAAAATGAGCAGGAAAGGCACTTTGGGTGGTGTTGGAAACAAAAAAGGTTTATTAACTTCCAAAATAACAAACTCTCTAAAGAGAAAAAGCCGTGCCAGAGACCAGAGGTCCAAGTCTCTGCTATAACACCCCCGAAATGCCACAAGGTTCCTCTATCCAGTGCTTTTTATGGCTTAGGTGGGGTTCTGGCAGTCATCCAATCCAGGTAGCTCCAGGGGTGGGGTGATGTCCAGGGAGTCTAATGAAGTGTCCTGGTTCAGAACATTTCCAAATTGGGAAAGAATGCTTGGGTTCCTTTACCTTTTATGGGGGACAAAGATGGCTTCATATTTCTTTTTGGTCTGGGCACTCTGCCTGTAGGAGGTGCAATGCAACAGTGATGTAGATGATAACTGTAGAGATTTGCCCCATGTTCATGAGAACTCAGTGGATATAAAATCAGTACTAATGTGTCAACTGCTGCAAAGATTTCATTATCATGCTTTCTATTAGAAAGATTGCCTGGTTATCATGAGGACAAAATTCAAGATCTTTGTGAAAAGACCATTTTCTATCTTAGGAATGCTGGTGGAAGTAGTTTCCCTGTGTAAGCAATAGATGTATTTCTTCTTAAATTTGGACAGTCAACAAATATTTAGAACTCCTGTTTGAAAGAGACAATGAGCTCTGGCCCTGTGCTCTTGTCCTACTGAATACCTGTCCTAAATAATTGAATTGTTTTGTAGAGACATACATATGAGGCATAATGTATGTTAAATTCAATAGGCAATCATTGTAAGTGACAGAAATATACACTATAATGACACAAAGATGTATCTTGTGGAAAAAAGAGTATTTGAATGACATCTTATGTAAACTTTTTTTTTTAAAAAGATACATTTAATGTAATTGTGGAAAACAGCAAACTTTTTTCCTTCCTAGTTAGTTGTGTACTTTTATGGCAATAAAAAGAAGCATAATAAGAACATATGGAACATGGACTTTCAAAAAGAAACAGTTGGCAAAACTGTGCTTCAGATTGCTGTCAGAATATCAGTCTTTCGGCAAGCTTGGAGTAGAACAGATGGGAAAAGTCAAAACTGGTAGTAGTTTCCCACAGTTAACACAGGAGAGCAAGTTAGCAGTCTAATTCATCCTTAGCATAATATAATTGCCATTTCATCTTTTATTTTAATAGTATTTATGTGTGGGATCTTATTCTCCCTATTTCTATGCTAAGGCCAGAGAGTCACTGTAGAATACACACATATGATGGGGCTGATGCATAAGATTGTGATGACTGAGGGAGGACATGAGGTTTACCTGTCACTGGAGCACTGGGCTCCATTTCATCCACACTGCCTGCAATGAACAGCCATGTGATGAATGGGGTTGGGATGAATGGCTGTGCCAAGTCCTGTTTCTACAAGGTGCCTAGCTGTGACAGGCATCATTATAGCAATTTGGATTTCAGAAGTCTTTTTTCTCAGAACTTCAGTGAGACTTCCTATGGACTTAAAGACTGTGCACGTGCTTCAGTTCCTTGAAGCTTGTGCATTGCTGGATGATGCATCTCTGTATTGAAGTGACTTTACAGGTTTTCAGCATTCTACAAATACAACTTGAATAGATTTAATCTTAAAAATTGTGATAATAGCATAGTTTTTACTTGCTGAGATACAATTGATATCATCCAATATGTATGTAGGACTAGTTTCTTGGTTCTTGGAGTAGGGGAAAAATCTATGCTCTTGCACACACTAAATGCTAAAACAAAGGTCCACCTTTGCAGTGATGTCAATGGAAGCTTGGGAAAAAAAATATTATATGATAAAATTAGGTGGTTTTGAATAGATGTAAGCTTTCTGGAATAGAGATAGCTTTGAGGATAGGGGGTATTATGATAATCAATGAGCAATCAGGATGATTCTCTGACTTTGTGGAAGAGCTCTGTATGGTGTGTAATTTCAACCATCAAAACATCTAATTTGAAGAAGTAAGTAATAGGACACTTCAATGCCTAACATCTTCTGCGTTGCCTCTGCTTATGTTCTTTCCTGAAATGTCTGTGGAATCAGTAGGCATGCTGTGGTTGCTATGAATATTGTGGTGCAACTTGGAAGAATAAAGTGTATCTTCTTCCTTCTCCACCTTTCTCTGGTGCTGTGCAACACGGCTTTTAAAGTTTTCCCATCGTAGTGATGTAATGTTGCCAGCTATAAATGTACTTCCTAGGAAATAACAGTGGACTAGGCTTTATTTATGTCTATATATTTTTCAGAGTAATTTCTGCCAAAAAGGTTGAATTTCAGAAATACCATTTAGGAGGTAAATATCAGAAGATTTTATGACAAATCTGTGATTTTAAAAACATGAAGAATTATAATTATTATAATTATATATGTAACATATACTCATATTATATATATAATTATTAATTATATATAATTATAATGTAATCACAAAGAAACAAGGCCCTGTGGCAATAAATGAAGATTGAAACACAGAAGGTGATGGCTTTGTGAAATAATTAAGAACATATTGCAACAGGCTCTTAGGGAGGGTTCACAACCTGAACTTTACCTTCAAAATAAATAATTCAAATTATCTCAACATTTCTAAAAGACCTAAAAGGAAATCACAGATCAGAAAAAAACAGAATAAGCTTCAATATCTGTTTCTGATGCTATGTTTATTTAATATTTTACATTATGCTTTGTTCTTTTGGGAAATTAGTTAACTGTTCTTTTGCTATGTAGACTGTTTATAAAATAATTTATTTAACTGAGAATCTCTTACAAAGTACATTAGGAATAATTTGCTAGACAGAAAAATAATTCTCAAAATATTTCAGTGCCCAAAGTGCTGTTGCTGAAATGGATTTAGGAACAAACTTAATTCCCTGATTTTAGACATCAAAGTCAGACTTGATGTGTGGAAAAAAAATCTAAAGACTCTGCATGACTACTGAAATGGTAGGAATTGTTTTTCCTTTTGCAGTCTGAAGATAAAAACACCTTTAATTTATACTGAAAGAGATTATAATAGCAACTGTGCACATAGTCTAGTTCATACATTTATACCTTCCTATTACATTTCAAACTCTTGCATTTTAACTCAGTTTCTTGAACAAATTGAAATGAACAGATCTCAAAGGAAATGAAATATGAATGGAAAAAGTAGATTCCTGCCAAATCTGGTTAAACTGCAAAATTGGCTCAAGCAATGATCTGGAGTGGTCAGCTGAGTCCAGACACTGGAATTGGGAGCTTTCTGTCTCTGCTGTCAAACAGTTCAGGGCAGCTCCTTGATTTTTATTTGTTTGAGATTAAAGACCTGATGGGAAAAGGTGATGAGAGCAAGGAGCTTAATGACACTGGAAGGAGAGTCTGAAATGAGTGCAAGCCTGTAAATCAATTAGCTGTCAGTGTGGGACTGGGGGTGGAACAGTCTGGGGAGAAGGGAGAGTGACAGGCTTTGCTGGTCACCACAGCGTGGTGTGCTGAGGATGTACTAGGGAGGAATAATATATTATCAAGTACTTAAAACTCTCTATTAATGCCTGTTGAAAAGGGAGGTAAAATGACATTTTTCAGATTAATCTAATCCTGCAATTTCTAATTGTTTGCTCAATGCCACAGCTTTGTTTTTCTTTTAATATATTTTATGTACATGTCTCATGTGAATTGTTTTTCAATATATGGAAAAGTTATTTTAAATTGTTTTAAATGCAGATTACACCAGATCTGGGTTGACTGTCTGGTTTCAATTGAAGGGGAGTAAAAGATAGTAAACAGATCAAATTTAAACATAAATTTTAGTGGAATAGCTTTCCTAGAAAGGTTTATATCACACATTAACATTCCCCTGAACTTTTTAAAATAGCATAAACAGACAAGCCACACAGTAAGGGAATTTTGCCCTTAAAAATAAGCAAAAAATCTTTTCTCAGCAGGCTTGCAAAAGTGGTATTTAAAAACGTCACTTCTTCCCCGTTATTTTAAAGGCTTAAACACCAGGCATGGATCTGATTCTGATCATTTATGAGCTAATTACAGCACTTTGTACTGAAATGGCTCTCTGGGATTAAAATTTCTTGTTGCAGCTGTGGAAAGAGAAATTCAGAATATTAATGAAGAAAAGATTGTTGTTATATTGAGTGTTTTTATTCCATTTTTTGTATTCTATCCTTTTCCAGTATAAACTGTGTGAGCAATAGAGAATGACAACGAAAACTGAGAACATCTATTTGATTACTTTTTAAACTTTCTTAACACAAATGGAGGAGAGAAAAAAATATACATTATTATTATTGCACATTAAATGCAACTTTCAATGCTAGTTAACAATGCTGTTTAATAGCATTGAAATAACTGGAAGATATGAGTGGGGAACAGTAGAAGACAAAAGCCCTGTGAAGTTGAGACCAACTTCTCATAAGGGGTGTCTTGGTTTTGAAAGACAGGTGCCTGCCAAGGAAGGCAGGAGCTTCTCTTAGAATAGAAGAAATGCAAACCCCCTCCCTCCAAATTATTTAAAGGGGCTCTCAGGCAAAGATATGAGGATAAGAATAACAGTTCTTTAATATGTATAAACAAAATAAAATAAAACAAAACCCAACAAACTACAACCTAATAGGAAAATTAGAATAAAATGCAGTATTAGACAAAAAAACCAAAACTTGACAGTTAGAATACAACCTGACACCCTGTCAGTCAGGGTGTTGGTAGCAGTCCAGTTTGAATGGTGGCTTCAGTAGTGCTCCTGGAGTGACAGATGGTTCTGCTGAAGCAGAGATCCTGTAGAAGGGCGGAGTTTTCCTCCAATGGTCCAGTGGTGATGTTGAAGGGTCTGGTCCTTCCTCTGGGAATCCAGTGGGAGAGAAGGCTGCTCCTCTGGGAATCCAGTAGAAGGCAGATGCCTGTTCTGTCCAAATACNAGTCCAGGGGAGGAGGTAAGGAAAACACTGCCCCTCCCAATTTTAACAGTTCATGAAGATGGAGATAGAATACAGACCTTCTGGAATATTCTTATATTGTAACCTAGGGCATTTTGTCCTGTACACATTATGTACAATATGTGATGAAAATTAAGCCAGTTATTTTGAAAGGTATGCAAATAATGCTGCTGCTGCTAAGGACATTTTGATTAAAACTGGTAGAACCTGGCTAAGCTACCTTGCAGGAAGAAGAAAATCTCTGAGATCTAGTATTTCCTCTTAACCTTATTCCTGTGACAGAGGAAATTCTTCCTCTCAGCACCTTTACTTGTCCTTGAGGTATTTGATTTACAGCTGATTTATGAATCTGCAGATTATTAAATGTACAGTCACTTCTCCAAGGTGCTCTTTGCATCCATGCAGGAGCAGCCAGGAGCAGACTCTCCTACCAGTGTGGGCCCTACCAATGGCAAAAACTTTTCCTGGGTCCTCCTCAGATCAGGACAGGAACAGGCTCTGGGATGACAGACCTTGCTATGCTGCATCTTGCAGACAACATCCTATTTCCTAAAACATTTTTCCCTTAAAAGTGGAATGAAACTACCACTGGGATGCTTTTTATTTCTGTCACTTGACTTAAAAGAAAGCATTCTGAAAAAATACTTTTCAAAGGATAAAAATGAAAAGGAGCATGGTTTCAAATTTATGACTTAGTGTTAATGGTGTGAGACTTCAACCGTCAATAAACAGGCTGACGAAATAGCTCTGCATGTACTGATAGTTGACACAGCTGTAAAAAATTCCATTATTAAATAAACATGTCTGAAAGGCAATTTTTTTTTTTTTAAATTTTGTCTTAAAAAAAAAAAGAAAAAAAAAGAAGAAATACCTAAGTGGCATTAACCATAATAGTTTTACTTGGGAATCACAGCTTTTCTTATAGGAAGAGGCTTCCAAGAGGCACAGTGATTTGTCTGCTGAAATGCATGTAATTTCTCTGGATCTCTTTGGGTGTTTAATATTGACAGAAATGAGTTTGGGTGAGTCAGGGCTGTGTAATTGAGTTTAACAGAATATTACCACTAGTTCACAAAAAGTGTAGTCGGCAGCTGGACCATATGCTTGCAGAAAGCTTCCCCGTTGTGCAGTGGCTGAGTGCTGCACACCAAAAGTTATAAAATACAGGCCTTGTCTGTCCAGTTATTAGGAAAATCACAGAAACAGTGTAACCACAGCACTCAGTTCATGAATTAAGCAAAATAGTTTAAATCTACTTTGGAATGTGTCTTGGGTTGAAGACAGGTATCTGCTGGGGAAGGCAGGAGCCTTCCTTGGAAACCCTCTCCCTCTGAATTACGTAAATTAAGCAGCCTACAGGCAAGATATGGGGAGGAATAACAGTCCTTTACTAGAGAGTATAACAAGATACACATGAACAATAATTGCGGTATTAACAACAATAACAACTACAAAAAAAGTCAGAGACCCCAGCAGCAAAGACGGGAAGAGGGATGGGGGAGCCTTGCTTCACAAACCCCCAGCCGTAGGTGCTCCAACAGGCCTCTGAGGAGAAAGGAAGAACTCTGAGATGGAACGCAGGAGTCCTGGTGCAGGGATGGATGAGATGGGTGACATGGGTCAGCCGTTCTTCCTGCAGTCCCAGCAGGGCATCCCAGCAGGGCAATGCGTTGTGCCACAAGCGAGCAGAAGAGGCAGCCACCACAGGGCAAGCTCCGTCCTGGTTAAAAATGAGCCTCTGTCCCACTCCGCCAACACAGCTCTGAGAGCCTTCCCCCTGCCAGAGCGCGAACCCACCCCCCATCTGCCCCCTCCCGCCTTCCCCCCCTGGACGGCTGAGGTCTTTTTGTCTTGCAAAATAGCCTAAAGTGTCAGCCATCATGTTCCCAGCAACAAATGGGGTAAAATTATATAGGTAAAAAAAAACAAACAAAAGGGCTCACACCCAACCCCCGACAGAATGCAATTTTGCATGCATTTATTTTTACTACGAATACTCTTATTGATTACTCCTATTGATTCCAATGTAACTCTCAGATGCAAAAGATTGTAAAATTTTGCAAGATTAACACTTTCCCAGTAGAGGTATTTTTGAATATATATTGTCTCAATAAGGATGGGAGTGGGTCTAATTTATCCAAGAACTATTTATCAGATCACGTGATATATAGAACTATATTTATAAACATAATATTCAGAGACTAAACTTCATCCTAAATTTGGGATAGGTGTGTTCCACACTGTACCTCAAGGCTCCACAGGTCTGGTTATCTGAATGTTGTAATGATCCACGCCCTAAATTATTTAAGATGTAGTGATGTTCGCCTTGGAAAAAATGTTCTTTTAGGGAAGATCTGTCTCTCTGCATCATATCAGTGTGTGGATATGCATGGGATCTCTCTGCCTCTATATAAATATAGATTAATAGACAGATGCGTGGATTATCATTTTTTTGACTCAGTGAATCTCTCCCTCTACAAATATCTGTACTGGCACAACATAGATGTGCTATGGTGGGAACTCCTTAAGACAGAAAAATATTTTTTTTCATTACAAAAAACACTGCTTTAGTTTCACCATATCTGTCTTTAAGGGGTCTGAGCCCAGGGGTGATAGTCTGATGTTTGGTGAAAAGCCTCAAATCTTGCAAAGGTGAAAGAGCTGGATGGTTAGGACTGTAATGTCTAACATCCACTGATGACATCAGATCACACTAAGGTCACCCACTGGGAAACGGAAAGCAGAACAATTTCTAAATTTTGTTGAAGGCAAGTATTTTAATGAAACAATAGTGGCAGAATATGCAATGCCAAAATAGACAATAAATTGGTTCAGGGCAAAATTATTAATATCTGAACCCAGACCAAGTTAATAAGTAATAATAAATTGTATTTTTTACTTTTAATAAATAACTTCAGAATATAAATAAGCAGAAGAGAAAAAGTGAGCGTGATTTCAAGTGTTTTATGGAACTACTCTAAAGGATATTAGAAAGAAAATGAACAAGCAGAAGAAAAAAGTTCCCACACATTTCAGTTGTCTTTTAACAAGAAAAGAAAAGCAAAAGTGGCATGGCAGTAGCTAAAATATATTGTATCATCTTTCTCTGTAAAGTATTATCATCAGTTGGTGAAAGTCGGTTACAGGCATCAGTGACAATTTGTAACTAACTTTTGAGGAACAAAGAAAATCCATTTAAATATTCTATTGCTGCTGATAAAAATCAGGTAAAGGGATCCTTGGAAATTAGTACCTGTTCTCTTTCCTTGCAGACAGAGAGGCAGAATTTCTCATACCTATGTGCTGTCAGTTTGATATAACTGTGGAGAGAGAGTTCATGCTTAGTTTGCTTAGGAGTTGTTGTTTATTAAGAATTGATAATGGTACTCTGACAGGTCTAGCTCTATTGTGGTAGCTGCAGTTCTTTCCAAAGAGCTGATATTTACAAAGTAAGAAATGACTATAAACAATCAACAACTATTGTATGGCAGAAACCTGGAGAATATTTATTATTTGCTTCTGTCCTGGGATGACTTGGTGGTTTTGTGCTTGTGACTTTCCCAGGTGCGACATTTTGCACCTATTTCAAAGAAAATGTTTCAAGACAGCAACTGTTTAAAATCCATTGTGCTACTAACTTAGGAAATTGCATCTTCAAAATATTATTAAACTGTTGTTTTCAGTAGCTGACTTAGCTTGGTTCTGTCTTTAGCTTGCTGTTATGAAAAACTTAGAATCACAAAAGACAATGTGTGGCAGAAAATGACAGCTTGAGTAGGTTTCTGAATGGCATTTTTTTCTGTTGTTAACCTAAACTTAAAAAATTATAAGCTGCAACATTAAACAAAAGGAAGCAAATATCCTCAAATGAATTTTAATGTAAAACATAAACATTAAAAGAAAGGATAACAAATAGCAAATATCTATTCACTCTTGCATATGTAACAAATCTAACATGGAGACATGACTGATCATACTATCACACACACTTTCACCCTCACACACACTTGTTTGCATTATAAATTAATGTGGAAGCCTTTCATTGGTGAAATGGGAGAGCCAGTTGTTTCCAAGCACATGCACAGGCTAAAGCATGGGTGTAACTAATTATGCAGTCACTTGTGTCTCAGATGGAAAACGGATTAACTCTCTTTGTGCTGCCTTTTTCCTCTCCAGTAGGGTCAACTAACACTTTAATACTTGAGATACATAATAAAAGACTTCTAAATTAGAAATGTGACAGAAAAAGACTATGAAATGTTAATTTTTAATGTGGTTACAGAATGAATGGATTTCTTTGTTGTAAATTGAAACAATCAGCGGGACTAGATTATTGCAAAAAGAAGCATTTTAGAATGCTTTGTAAATATCAAAATAGTTATATGTATTTGCATAATCATAAACTTGATCACAGAAATGTTTTTCATGTAGATTGTATGTGGTTTCCTTAGCAATGTACAAACATTACATATAAAAATCTGAGCTCTCTTTTCTTCTTTCAGTGTGACTTCAGTTTTGGAATGAGTAGAAAACATCCTTTCACTGTGGGTTTTTTTTTTATATTTAGTAAGGCTTTATTTAGTAGGCAGATATATTTTAATTTAAATAGGAATTTATTTTAAATATCAGTTCAACCACAATTTAATTTGCTTTAATATATCTTAATTTCTCTCTATATTATAGTAATATTTATATAAAACTATATATAATGAAATTATTTTGTACAAGTAATTGAATATGGTGGGAAATTATTGTATTCAAATCAGACCATTTCTATTTATTTGAGTGGTGCTGACTTAAAAAAGCAGACTTACGATCTGAGGTATATGGTTCTACACATTTAAATGAAGAGATTGGAATTTCTGTTTTTATCAAATGTTACATTAGCCAAAATGTAATATTTTTTTAGATAAACTGCTAAGAAAAATTTTAAAAAAATTAAACTATAGTTAACACAGATTATACTGGTTATTCCCATTTAGCATCTCCATGAATTTGAGAAAGAAAGTGTAAGCTGGAAGTGAATTTGAATGTGCTTTCTCATGTAAGTGTTGTAGTTGCTGGGCTACAGTATATCAACAGTGTGATTTTTCAAGCCTCTCCTGTGTGGCACTTTGTCGTTTTGCACACAATATTTTCATTAAAACAGGCAGTGTGAGATATGAATAATGCTGTGGGTTAAGACACCTGGTTCCAGTCCCTGGTATGGAAAATGTTTACTAACTTATGCAAAGGGAGCAATTTCTAAAATACTGTGGGAGACCATTGAAGGGGCTTTGCAGCTTCTGATTCCACAGTGAACAGATTTCTTTGTATTCACATTTTCTGTGGCAGCTATAAGTTCCTGAAAATCAGGTCTCTAGAGCTATCAAGAAATTCTCCAGAAATTCATACACAGTTACTGAAGCTCTTCAGTCTTGATCTAAGAGGAGCAAAGAGTTTATGCTGCTTATGCACTATGTGAGATAACTGTCCTCTCACTGTTTTGTTTTGTTTTTATTTTTGTTTCCATAGTAAAGGAAAGAAGAGGAAGATATATTTACTCTAAAGTTATCTGGAATGGGAATCTAAAGCAGATGCACTGATTTTTCTCATTGAATCTACCTGTCTTTATTACATACCAATTTGATAGTTAAGAATCTGTGCCTCAAGTCAGGCAGTATGACTACCCCTGCTATTGTGGCAACCAGCCTTCCCAATGCACAACTGTAGTGTGGAAGGGATTGCATATTTAGTTTCCCTAAGAAATTGAGCAGAATAAATGCCCAATGGGCACATACTGTGTGTACAGGATGCTTCCACACTTTTGAAAAGTGTCTTCTATTAAGGTCTTTTTTTCCCCTTGTCCTAAGAAAATCTTTAACTTCTCTTTGCATGAATACTTTAAAAAACTCCTGACACAAAAAACCCTAGCCAACAACAGCAACAAAAAAA